>JAMKCH010077521.1:0-77785 GCA_023653785.1 Ophioderma brevispina | reverse complement strand
TATTACATAAAGACGGCGTATTCGGTTTATTCACTTCAAGTGTGATCTAATACATTGGTAAGCATTCCAAATATGTAAAAAACCGGGGTTCGAGAAAAATTGGGGGCGCTTCTTCCTGGAAATCTCCTGTCTCTTTAAAGAATCTAGGGGTGTGCTTCATATGTGCACTAACATACAAAATATTGAAAGCATGTTTTATTTAACACATATTCCGAAAAATATTTTCTTTATTAAATATTTATATTTATTTTGTGACAATAATAGCTGTAGCAGCCATGATCATTGTACACATATCTACCCATTTCTACGTGCCTACCCAAAAAGTGATCAGAAATCAATTACTGCAGGGCCATAAAACATTGTTTAGGACTGGCTCTCAACCAATCACAAACACAGAAATCTCCTAATGACGTGTGAATTAGGGGTTCATTCATAGTATTTTGGGTATGAACGATTGTTTATGCCCAAGGGCTTCCCCGTTCATGTATACCGTACTTTTTTACTAACTATTACTTACAAAACTAAATCATTACATATCAAATTCAGGCTGAAATTGCATGATTCTTGACCACTTTCGACGTTCGTCAAGGCAGCCATGAATAAACGGGTATTTATACATGGTCACGTGACGCGTAATGACCAATCGCGTACGCCGATACATACGAGGTATACATGAACCATGGTTTATCACTACCTGTCTTTGAGAATGATATTGATTGGCATGATTACTGTCTTTTAATAGAAGCAGGTATTTCCATGGAAACTGACAAGATTATCAGTACAGCACTTTTAGATATACATCTGCAATTTTAATCATCACATGATACATATATAACTTTGAACAAAGTCACTGCATGTGCCATTCACTGAGAATTCACACCGAGGTTGTCATCACCAAATTCACGCTACTGGTGCTGGTATTGAATGCGACCGCCGGCGGTACATACTCAGGCGGAGGAGTAATGTTAGAATCATCAGAGGTACTGTCATCAAGAATTTGTCCAGGTGGAAATCTACTGGGATCCTGCATAACAGCATTGTAAGTTGGTGGTAGATCTGGACCTGGGGGCAATCTCACACCGACGTCGCCGGATGATGGTCGTGAGACATGCAAAGGTGGTAACGAGGGTGATTGTGGTGCAAGGGGTAGGGGTGCACGTGTGCCTGGCTGCACATTTGTCCTTTCTGTGTTTTCGGTTTTTTTCCTGCGTGCATTTTGACGAATCAAACAAAGGCTTACCAATAGCAGAGGAAGAAGGATAACACCCATTGCTGCAAACATGACTTTGTCTAAAATAACTGGAATAAATGAAACAAAAAGAGGAGACCATGGAATTACATGTGTTATGTTCCCACTGAATGTTGTGATCATTAAGGGGTGTGGCCATTTTGTGACCCACTGACACACATGACCCTGATGAATTCAGCAGACTTTACAGAATAAAGTGCACTTTATTCCTTAGTGGCCACACCTATCATTAAAGCAATAATGGCACTTTTTTGAAGAGCACCATCAATTTCCAAACAATCTTTAGTTTCTTGATCAGTTACACGGGTACTTAGCTAGTAAACTATACCTGTGAACGGTAAAACTTTTGTGTCGCATAAAAAGGAAGTTTGTAACAAGAATGATTATCATAAACCAATAATCAACAGCCACTGAAAACGTCAATCCAATATGAAATAGCTGGGAAATAGCGCCATGTACGTGCCAACACTGATCCAATAGGTATTCTGTTGGTTCACACAAGTTAGCATAATTTTTTTGTTTGATTGTGCTATTTCATAATGCTTAGACAGAAATATCATATTTTAAGGACTGTCATTGAATAAGAATCAGGGATCCCCGGGGGTTATCTTCAAATATAATAAAATCCCTTCTTTTATGATGCATACACACTTTTGGGTAGTACCATTCACAGGTGTAGTTTACTAGACAATAACCAACACAATGTGCATAATTCTCACAAATTTGAAAATACACAGAATCTGGTATGTGGGTCATTTCATGAATTTGGATCTCGGTGTGCCCTGTTATAACGTTAGTTAACCTCTTTGCTACTTAATTTTACATATGTATAAATGGTAGCTTAATTTGACTTAAATAACTGAACATTTGGGTCAAAATAAGTTCTCCAAAACTTAAGTTTGCTTCAAATGTTTATAGTATAAGGTATTCAGCTGTTGTCACTATGTAATATTGTGTACCAGTGACATTTGTTACATCGTGACACATTTCTTCCTATTCAGTCGGTCGCACATCCGGGTATTTGCTCCAGTTATTGCATTTACTCCCCAAATCTGGACTGAAACTTTGCATTGGAGTATATAGAGAAATTCTACTCTTTGAAAATTCTTTCAGCTTTGACGTGATGGATTAAAATTTTCTTGAAAGGTGATTGCACAACATATAAGAAGTTGGAATTGATTAGTAAAAGGATTAGGCTGCTGTTCAGATATAATTGAACTTTCCTATTCAACACATTAGTAATCTTTCACTCCAGTATTCAGAGGGAGGGTAAGGAATAGCCTGTTTATGACACGATTGCGACCGTGAGAATTCACACCATTTTTGGTAAACTATTCCTCTATGAATGTTATGCTAGATTTGTATTATGTGCACGACTAAAATTAAAGCTTGATTTATATCACGAGTGTTATATTTTTGAAAAGAGGACCTCTAATAGGTGTAGTGTCCCCATTACATCTGACATTAATTTCTGAATTTTCCAGACAAAAAAATTTGTCTCATTATTGTGAAGCTCTTCAAATTTCTTTCAAACCACAGAATGAAAGTTCTGAATAATAGTGTAATCAAAGAGGATCACTCTTTGAGTCCCAGTTTCGTGAAATACCCACATATTTTTAACACTTACTACTAGTATTGCTCGATGATGGTGGGATGGCCACATAATTTGGGTCTGTGTCGCTCTCGCACACAACTCCGGCATCCTCTGCATGGTGGCAGTTGTGTTCCCCATCTCCATCATGCCTGCATAAGTATATATTGACTTCATGTCCCTCGCATTGTACCTCGTCCAGATGGATATGACCATAGCCTTCTCCAAATGCGCCACCAGCTACAGCTTGGACTGCTCCACTGTATCCCAGCTGATGACAGACCACATTGGCTTCTTCTATGTGCCAAGAATCATCACACACAGTCCCCCACTGTCCGTTCAATAATATTTCAACACGACCTTGGTTAGGGTAAGGGCCAGCCAGACGAATACTTGGAAAAGCTGGTGGTAGAAGATGACCGAGAAATATAGACTATCAATGGTGCTGGGGATCATATGACAGTATACTTGAATGTTGGCAATGCGGATCACAAACATGCTCCGAGCCGGGTGTTTCCATAAGGTGACACCCTTTTCTGACATACTTTTCTGACACCCTATGAATTCAGAAACCTTAAAGTGACAGGAGGAGATTTTTTTAGGATATGAATTTCTCTCAAATTTCACTGGATCGGTTGTAGACCACCTACCGAGAACGTTTGGAAGGTTTATTGGACAAACAGGTGCAAAAGAAAACCGCAAACCTTGTTTTGAACTTGCCTGCTATCGTAATCGTTCCCCATAGAAAACCATGCTTTGACTTTCTGTCGTGCACGACAGAAACTACTAAATCATCATCTTATTACATAAATACGGTATATTCGGCTTATTATCTTAGGTGTGATCTAATACATTGGTAAGAATTCCAAATATGTAAAAAACCTAGGTTTGATAAAAATTGGGGGCACTTCTTTCTGGAAATCTCCTCATGTCTCTTTAACGGACCTTAACGGAATAAACCACACGGTTTATGTGGTTTATTCCATTAAGGTTTCCGAATTCATAGGGTGTCAGAAAAGTATGTCAGAAAAGGGTGTCACCTTATGGAAACACCCCTTAGAGTAAACCTAACCATGCAAAAAATACTCCCAGTCAAAAAAAAAATCCCTACCCTACTGTCATAGTGTATTTTCACTGCATGCAGTAAGGGACAAGGTTTACTCTGTATCTGCTCATGTTGTTGTGAATGGATTATTGTTCTTTTGCCTGGATAATGTCCATTGACATTCTACATCTGTTTGAAATACTCATTTATTATGATAAAACCAGAATAAAACAAATATCAAAGGCGACACAGTTTTGACAACATATTTTGATTATTTATTCCACTGACTACACCCCGTGTAAATATGAAAGTTTATTGCGGGTAAATGTGATTTTTCTTAAAAATCTAGTTTTTCACCTCTTTCTATAGAAAATGGGCATATAACATACAAATCATTACCATTGTAGGCCTATAATATGACAAGATTCCTACAATGGTTTTTTCTGATTTTTGCAGCTGTATTAGCTCTTGTATGGTCTTAATTACTTGTCAAAACTGGTTTGCCACCGCTTATAATTGTTCTAAAAATAGAAGAGACAGTTAACATGGGGTCAAGCTGTAATTCATAACCATCCATTGCAATGAATGAATCAAGATTAAAGGTGCCTGTTTTGATTTCCTTTGTGATCCCTCGATTTACCTAGAAGTAGTATCAATTTTGATATCAGATAAAAGGACATATTTTTCTCATTGTCATCTTGAAATTTCAGCTTCCAAGTCGATTTCTTTCCCAACTAAAGGTACAGACAAAAAACTGCCATTTTAATGGTTATCCATCAGTATTAGCACAGAATAGTGAATATAGATATACCTCATAAGATAATGAGGTCAAAGGTCATATACCAAGGTCAAAGTTCACATACCAAGGTCAAAGGTCATGAAATAAAGTTATAAAATGGGATGAAAACATCAAATTGGCCTCATTCAAGAAGAAAAGGTCCACTTGCTACAGAACTTGGGACATGTATGCCCCTTAGAGACCTTCATATGATAATGTGGTCAAGGGCCACATACCAAGGTCAAAGGTCATCTGAGGTCAAGTTAATGGTATGAAAACATCAAATTGACATTTCTTGACAGGTTGAAGTCCAATTGCAACCATTATTATGTTTTGAGAATCTTCCGTCCTATATTACTATACACATGCTGGAAAACCAATAAAAACAACACTTCTCAATAATCTACGCTCTCTCGAAACTTTGGTGTCCAAATACTTCCACCACTTTGGATCAATCCCCCTTAACTTTCATTGAATTTTAAACATAACGCATTCCTAATGCAGCTTATGTCTGTGCACCCTGGTAACGAGACAGTATTAAGCCGCATGCGCACACGAACCCACTAGGTAAACCCGTCTTGGTATTCATTACGGTGGCCCACCATGTTCGTCGAATAACACGGCATAATGCCGCGTGACGGCCAAGGATTCAGGCTAATTACGTACCACGGAAGTAGGTAGCGTGTGCACACGAATTCCGGTCATGTCATGTCAATTTTGCATCGATCATGTCAAGGATGCGTTTGTTTTTATTTACCTTGTGAGATGGCTAATTCTTCTGCTGGTGGAAGTAGATTTTCAACAATAAATGGATTGAGGCGTGGATAGTGCCCACACCGGGAGAGTACCGCCGCGCTGTTGGAGTAAAGATTTTCAGGTCAGTTAAAGCACAAGGTCACTGGCACAAGGTAATCGCATGATCCAGTGTCAGTACATTAGCATATGGCCATGGCATGGTACATAACTCATGAACTTGTGTACTTCGAGTCTTTGGTATACTCGCGGAAATCTTGAAGTTGAAACAATTTTTTGTTGACGTCCGCCACGACGACGGAGATAATTAACAAACTGGATCTCTATAAAACATCAGATCGGCAATAAATCGTCATCTGAAGAGGTGACGGAGTAGACAGGGGATTGTTATTTTCGACAGAGACAATATTGGCCCAAGTCATGAACTGGCCAAGCTAAAGTTTATTGAACTGTGTATAGTAATATAGGACACAAGATTCTCAAAACATAATAATGATAAAATTAGATTCTTGTTTTCGCCCAATACCCAAATTTATTGGTCTCGCTATGAGTTGAAAAAATATTGGGCTCGACTGCGTCTCGCCCAATATTTTTTCCAACTCATAGCTTGACCAATAAATTTGGGTATTGGACTTAAAGAATCCAATTTTATACCAAACTTAGGCCTTGCATGCAATATAGGGAACATTCATATGATAATAAGGTCCAGGGTCAATTGCAAAGGTCAAAGGTCCTCTGAGGTCAAGTTATAAAAGAGGAGTGAGGGAAAGGTGGACCGCAAAAGCAGGCGACACTTGTGGTTCGAGAACCGCTTGTCTGTATTGGAATGTCATAAGTATCTCAGTCCCTGGCCTAGCTATATTGGCCCCATCCTGAGGTCACCTAAGTATAGAGTAAGTGCTACGCATCCTCATTAACAATTATCAAAACTGATAAAAAGGGGTTAGATTTCAAGTATACAACAGCAATGCCGCCTTGGCCAAAAAAGTGTATTTTGGGAGTAAAATTGCCATTTAGGGTACCTTTTGCCACTCGACAGCATCAACCTCTAACAAAGCCGAGGTAAAATAGTGATTTCCAGACGAGAAATCATGACGATGTCAATGCCATTTGGAAGTTAGGATATCCACCTCTAGGAATGAAATACAGATGCCATGTTAGAGGGTTTTCCAAGGGTCATTAACACGCACGAGTACACTTTCTATTGTAGTTTTGGAGTCACCCTACACTCTACTGATATGATCATCTGGTCATCTTAAGTCACGATAAAAATTCCGATAGTTCTGGAGCTTTCTGAACTGTCAAGAGAAACTGTCTTGTTTTTAAAGGCAATGGTTGTTTATGCCCTAGATGAGCCCATGAGCTATGTATCTTGATTTTGAACACCCTAATCACGGTGCGGCAAGAGGGGGGGCGTGCCTCCGGTAATTCTGCAAATTCTGCACAATCCAGCTCATTTTTGAACAGTTACATCCTTTCATCCCCCGGTAAATCCTGGATCCGCCCCTCTATTGCTAAGTAAGGTTGTTTCTGTAAGTTGACCCATTTGACCACCTTTTTTCTGGAATAAACCGGGGCTTGGTTCCTAGTGTTGTCAATGGGTCAGGTTACTGACACTCCCTCCCCAAGTAAGTTTTCTGGCGGGGTGAACCACCCATCATGTGGAATGAGCATTTCTCAATGATGACCTCAGTAACCATAAATGAAGACCATTAACAAACTTCTAATTCCCCTCCCCCAGATGACCTACTCTAATGATCATGCTTGATGACTTTGGTGGTGATATACCCATCCCTTTCTCAGCTCAATCATTTTAAGGGCTTTGTCACACAGTGACCCCAACACGTCACCTAGATGTGAACTTTGACTCAACTCGCCATAACACCACATCCCCTTGTGATCAACCTACCAATTTATAAAAACCATGGTGGAAGAAGAAAAAGTTTCCAGTGTGCAAACAAACAGAAACAGCATCATCATCTGGGCCTTCTACAGTACAAGTGGAGTGCAGTTAATGTTAAAGGTCCATAGCCAATCGCTAATAGCCTCGTCCACAAAAGCCCCAAATTTTACCGGAAGTGGTCAACATTTTGATATCAGAAGAAAGCTACTATTTTTCTCATTTACTCTGTGAAATCTTAGAGCCAAAGGATGTTTGGTTTGGAAGTTATGAGCAAAAATGTGTCCATTTTTGTCGTCCAATATTAATTTTACACAGTACTCTAAGAGGCTTACCAAATCACGTTTTAGCTCTGGCATCAAAACGGATTGAAATATTGGCGCGAAACTTTGCAGATGAGGTTTTGGAGTGAAGGCCAATCTATCAAGATGAAAACTTCATATCCTTAAATTGGGCCATCCCCCTTTAATTTTATCAACAACCATAAATGTATTCTACTGGGCCCATCAATCGGAATATTGATGTTATCATTTTTTCTGTTCACTATCGCATCCAGGAGGGGGGATTTTAGTTTATACATTATGCAAATGAACTAAGTGTAACACTTAAAGCATGTATGATGAATCCAGTACACATCAAGAACTCAACAAAAAAGATATTAATGAGGAGTCCCAGAGGATGCGCATGCATTTCCAATTGCAAGACATGACTGTAAGACTTACCATGAGCACAGACCACTCCAGCAGACTCATTTTGAGTGCAGTCATGAGCAGTTGCACCAAATTTTCCTTTACAGTGTCCCAGGTTTGTTTCAATGCCGGTACAATGTACATCATCTAGAAGTATGGGTTTGTCTGATACGCCAAAAGACCAATCATCATGATCACTCCAATCTGCAGATGTTACTTTGACAACGGACTTGTAACCAAGCTGTCGGCACACAACAAGACCATCCTCAATATTCCATGAGTCATCACAGATTGACCCCCACTGCCCTTCATAGAATATCTCAACAAGTCCCTTCCATGGTACCGAATCACCTGCGAGGTGAACTTCCACAGTGCGGTTTGAGTTTTCCGTTAAAAAATCTGAAAGAATCAACAAACACAACTTGAAGATTAACACAGGTATACAACTTCATTGATACAGTCACCTAGCTCAACAAGAATTACACAGTGCATAATTAAGATGGCTCCCACAAATGTGGTTTAATCACATTTGATTGAAAATATGCAAATGAGCTCATTGATATTCATAACCTGTCCAAAAAGTATACAGCACAGGACCTCATCATAGCTATCACCATGCCATGTATAGAAGAGCATTGAGTAATCGGTTTAGTCTGAAGAGTGAATGCTTTTGCTGCCCATCCATCCCCACCCATTCCACATTTTTTGTTTTGTTTTGTTTTTTGTTTTGTTGGAACTGGTTTTATTGTCATAATGACAAGTACTTGTTCCGATTTATGTTCTCTACTTGATATGAGAGCCTGGCACTTGCACATATGTCCCATCAAATACCGTGGGAAATAAACTTGCAGTTTTGATGATAGGAGCAATAATGCAAATTGCAAAGCCTTATTCAATACTGTGCTTAATATTGATGGTTAACCACTAAAACAATGTTTTTTGTTTATATCTTGGGAATGAAATGGATTTGAGAGCTCCAATTTCAGGACGACAATGAGAAAAATACGGCCTATCATCTGATATCAAAATCAGGGGAGTCCCAAAGACGATCGGAACACGCACCTTTAACTGCCATGAACTGGTGATTGAATTTTGAAACTGATGCCCCTTACTACCGTTTAAATTGAAAAGGTAGTAATAACTCATTCTACATCCACATACTGTTTAGAAAGAGCGCCTTCAGCATAAGACCTGTAGCTATCTGAAAGACCACTTTAGAAATGACACATTCCATTTTCTGTCTGCACGGATCAGCTTATATAACTGAGTCCCCAAATGGGGCTGTATTATGCCCCTGCCTAGGGTGATGAAATGGTTATTTAGATTTGGTCTGTTATGATGTCTCGTAGGCGTCAAAGGTCAGAGATACCTTTCAAACACCCACAAATGAGCCTTGTTCCAAGTTGATCTTTAATTTTTATAATCAGCCATATTTTCATTATTGTTTAATATTGGTTCAAGAATTTGGTATGGTCCCAAACGCAGTTACAAATAAATCAAATGCTTACACACTTATCCAACAATTATTTCTATAACTGATCCTTAATTTTTCAAAAGAGGCGTTGTACACGTTCAACGATGCGTGTCCCTCTCAGCGAAGACTCCAAAAATGACAGGCATGCAAGTCACGCTTATAAATCATCATTAATATATCCATTGGAATCTTCTCAGTCGAAGAACACTTTGTGTCCAGCAGTTCAAGACGACAATGTTAAATTAATTCCCTCGACGATTCTCTTCCACAGTATATCGCAAGATAACACCACGATTTCTATCTGTCCAATTTGGAATCCTGATTTGAATCCCAGCCTTTCGGCTTCAAAGAAGCCGACATTAGACTAACTTACAGCAACTCTGGCTCACATGGAATTATATATCCTAGGTACTAGTTACTTGATACAGGTCTGCTTAGCCTCAATGCAGAATAAAACTAGCTATCTCTAGCTACCTTGTTAGTAAGTGGATGCTTCAGTGATAGTATTTAACTACTCACAGATAGATTCCCTTTCTAACAATATCATTACAATACATTCTCTTGCTCACAGAACCTTACACTAGCTGACCAATCGATTCATCACCTCACCCGATTTACATCACTTCATATATATAACTTTTTTATGGGTGCTGTTCCCTAGAGTCGGGCAATGTTCTGATTCTCAAAGCATAAACAAGTTGAGTCAGTCACTAAGTTTGAGCATCTTTTGGAAATTCCCAATCACCTGTCTACTTGTCAACAACAGCAAAAACATCTGTGGGCATAAACAACGCTAGGGAATCCCCTTTCTCTTTTTTATCATAACAAAGTACTTTTCCGTGAGAAATCTTTTCTTCCCTCAATAAAATGATAAAATAATATTTTAATCAAAATATTTGAGGGTAA
The DNA here is from genome assembly GCA_023653785.1 of Ophioderma brevispina. Lineage (NCBI taxonomy): Eukaryota > Metazoa > Echinodermata > Ophiuroidea > Amphilepidida > Ophiodermatidae > Ophioderma > Ophioderma brevispina. The sequence goes on along the minus strand of JAMKCH010077521.1, from coordinate 67,400 downwards.
TTATAACAGGTCATATAGGGGATGTGAGTCTACTGCGGCAGCTGTGAGAAAAATGGCTGTTTTTTTTCAAAGTGTGCTCACGCTGTGTGTGATATGTCCCACGCCTCAAGGAAATTCGGAGCAACTTATGTGGTTAAAGGTCCCTGGCCCGATTGCTTTATATCCTCGTCCCCAGAAGCTCCGAATTTTTACTGGAAGTGGTCACATTTTTGTATCAAGAAATTTTAAGGGTTCGCTATTTTTCTCATTTACCCCTGTGATATCTTAGGGCCAAAGGATGTTTGGTTTAGAAGTTATGAGCCAAAATTAAATTTCCCTACATTTTGGTTGACCAATATTAAATTTTTAAATTAGGTTGTTTTTTTGTTTTGAAACATTTGCAAAATCAGCTCTCACATCAAAACTGATTGCAAATATTGGCGCAAAACTTTAATTACAGAGGGGTTTTGGGTTAAGGCAATCTATCAAGATGAACACTTCATATTCTTAAATCGGAGCCACCCGCCTTTAATACAAACAAGCATTATTAAAAGAGAGTGAGGAAGCAAGCACTTGCCTCTAGATGACCTTTTGAACCTTGTCCCTAAATGCTCCTGTATTTCCATTTAGACATAATTTTGAGAAAATTTGCTATAAAGTCCATAAAACAAAACAGCAGAACTACATTATTCATACAAAATTATTCCCTGCCAACAATGTACACATGACCTCTGATGAACTTTTCACCCAACAGGTATTAATGAAGCTCCACGTTCCCAAAGCTTTCTTCTTAATTTCCATGATAACATTACATTTTGAAACTATTGTTTATCACAAATTTGGCATATTCTTGTTTTCTGTCGTGTATGATAGTGGAATACCTGTGCATTTTCTTTTGCTTGATAATGGGACAAATCAATGCATGTTACTGAACTTTTATGCTTGTCCAATGCACTCGCTCCTGCTTAGCTTGTGGCATGAGACGGCAATCACAATCTCAGCACGCGTACATTAGTAGTAGTTATAGTAAAACAAGTTTTAATCGTTTGGGTCCCTGCAACCTGGGGTGTCCCGGATTCACCTCACATTCGTATCAATACCGTAGCATCGCCCTTAACTGCCAGCCTTCCACTCACCCGATTCAATGGCATCCCCATCCTCAACCCAACCCTCCTACTCTCCTTCCTGCCTCCACTTGCTTCCCTCCTGCCTCTTTGGTTGACCCCTCTTCCTCAAACAACCCACCTCAAACTCAAGGCCCTTCTTAAAACTGCTTTCATCCGCCCTCAGCACGTGCCCCTACTATCTTACCCCATTCCGCCTTCGCCAGTCGGTCAGCCGCGCTATTCCAACCCAACAATCTGCATCAATCCTCAGTCTTCTCCTATCCATCAATTTCACCCACACATTGCCCTCACCATTGCTCTCAATCTGGTCCTTTCTCACTCAAAATCCCCATCTCATTTTCACTCAGGCACCATGTCTCCTACTCCCATACAGCACTCACTGATCTCGCCACAATCTCTTGTCAACCATACCCTTTCATCTTCAAAGAAATCTTCTCCATTAACAACGGTCTCCAACATTCTCTAAGACTAACTTCAACCCACCCATAACCTTACTCGGCTGTCCACGCCCGCCCTCACATGTCCACCCCCTCACTAACCCTGTCCCTTAGGCATGTGAACTCTTCACATTTTTCCCACCTCGTCCACAACTTTCCACACCTCCATTCCCCCACTCCCACGGAGAGGTCCCTCAACAGAATCCATTTCTCACCGAGGGATTCTTCCACACACAAATTCTCTGCCAACTTGGGGTCACTCTCTTCAATCTTTGTGCATCCCTCCAAATCAGTGTCCCACATTTCCACACCACACTGAATTTGCCCTCGCCCCCTTTCACATAATTCCACATGGGCCCACCTTTCTCACTAACACCTCCCCCTCCTCCCCACTCACCAACACTTTTATCTTCCCAAAGGTTTACCTTCAGGCCTTACTCTTAAATGCCTTCTTCCACTTCAAAACGTCTCCCTCAAACCCTCCATTGTCTCACCATTAAAACTAAATCATCATCAATTACAGCATCTCACTCATCAACCTTCTTTTGCACTCTCTTTAACCCACTCAACCACCATTGCAAACCACCAACGTCGACAGCACAGAACCCTGAGGCACACCATCACCTTTCACCTCAAACCCTCAGACAACTTAGACCCTACTCTAACTCTTTTTTTTTGCTCCTTCATACAACGCACACCACTCTAACCAGCCACTTCTGGTTAAACCCCTCTCCTCATAACGCCCACCTTCAATCATCGTTCCTCGGTACTGCTAATCAAAGGCCCTTCCTCCAGATCCAAAGCCCATATACAGCTTCTTCCCTTTAGCTCGATAATCCTCTTGCAACCTCCTCAAATGAACACTGCATCTATCGTTCCCTTCCCTGGCATAAAACCAAATTGCATTTCATATCCACTTTCATTCACTACCTCTGAATTCTAGAGTTCTCCTACGTACCCTCCTCCACAATTTTCATCGCATGCTTCAGCAACTTCACACCCCTATATGACCACAGCTCATTGCTCCCCTTTTCCTTAAAATTGAAACCAACACACTCACAGCCCACTCCACCGGCATTCCTCCTCCATCTAACACCCTCTGACACAACTCCATCATCACACCAATCCCTATCTCTCCACTCGCAATAATCATCTATTAACACTCACTTCCGAGGGTCCAGCAGCCTTTCCTGTTTTCATTTCTCCAATTGCATTTACCACTTCTTCCCGACTGACTCTCTCAACTGTCACATTTTTCTTACAAGAAGTAAATGCGCAGTTATTAAAGGGATTAATTTAGCAGCGATAATGTGAGACATTCGAAAAAAATGTGGAAATGCATTTTTTTAAACTTATAAATCAGGGATAAGTGTGTACAATTCCATCTAACTGCTTTAATGTAGAAAGAAACCACCAAATAGTGAAAAAAAATGATTTGAGGAAATTTGTCATACCGCGTCTCCCAGAAATAGACATACAGTGATGGCATCTCAAAATCTACAATAAACAGCCAATTGTGGTTTACACCAGTACAGAATAAACAAAGATCAATAATGTTTGTGTTTGAGGTCAAACTGTATTGATCATGGTGCACAATATCACGCTTAAAATCTGGGATATCGGGAAAGGCTTTTTTAATCTCAAGTCGGAATTAATTTTGATACGCACATATAGAACTTACAGAATCGTAAAAAGTACTGCTTGTCTTTATACACGGATTCCATGCCAACCATTGCTGGTTATGTTCGCATATCTATGCCATTAACAAAAATACCAACATAGAAATTTTGATGATTTTTTTCGATGTTTCTGATTAGCAAATCGCTGCTAATCCCTTTAACCTATAATCAGCGTATTACAGACCTACAATGAGTGAAAATGACAGGGTTAAAGCAATATTGGCACATTTTTTGAAGAGTGCCCCCAATTTTCAAAATTTGATATTTTTGCACAGTTACGTTGGTAATTGTCTTCGAAACTATACCTGCGAACGACAATGCTAAAAAATGCATATTTATCACAAAATAAGCGATTTTGTAATTAGAATTGGGATCCCAGATTGGACTTAACGGCAGAGCTGGAAATGCTACGTTTATGTCCGTCCATGATGAAATAGTGCCACCTCGAGAAAATAACCTCTAACTTGACTTGCCCGAACTATTAAAGCAACTAATGGATGAGCGTAGACACGTACATGGCGCTATTTCCCGGCTATTTCACATTGGAAGGCCGTTTTCAGCAGCCATTGAATTATTATCGGGGATCCCCGATAATAATTATTCTAGTACAAAATTCCTTCGTTTGTGACACATATACATTTTCGAGCTTAACCATTCCTAGGTATAGTTTACTAGCCAGTTACCAACGCAACCGTGTAAAAATCTCCAAATTGTTGAAAAATTGGGGGCGCCCTTCAAAAAATGTTCTAATATTGCTTTAATATTTTTTTCCATATATAGACATTTGGACATCCAGACATCCATTTGGATATTTTGTCATGTGAATACAAGAAGGCTGTAAGTGCAATAGCTGCCATTTGTCAAAAATTCCCTTCACACATACTATTATACCAAGTCTTTGGTCGGTGTTTCTTGAAATGGTTCATTGGTCAACAGTGGTCTGAAGAACCATTTCAAGAGCCACTGAGTCAAGGAAAGATAAATTATAAGTAATCCTAATGCATGGCAGCACACAAATGTATCACATGGCAGCTATTGCACTTACGACCTTCTTCCATTCACATGACGATTTATCAAAACATACTCTGGTCATTTCATAGTTCCATTCTGAAATAATATTGTCGGGACAATAACCGCTACCTATTTAGTACCAAACATGGGGAGTTTCCGTAACCTGATCCATCTGACACACATGAATTCGGAAACCCTTCACAGAATAAAGCACAGGTTTATTCTGTTAAGGTTTCCGAATTCATAAGTGTGTCAGAAAAAAGTGTGTCAGGTGGGTCTGGTTACGGAAACTCCCCCAAACATGCAAACTGTACACTAACCTTGCGGTTGGCACACCACTCCAGCAGTTTCAGTTGGAACACAATTGTGAGCTTCAAGGCCAAAGAAGCCCGCACAGGAACCCAGATTTGATTCTCGGCCTGTACATTGAACATCGTCCAACACTATGGGTTTATCCGACACACTGAATAGGTGCGAAATTGCGCCAGTGAGTTTCACAACTGACTGATAACCAAGCTGCCGGCATACCACACTGCCGTCGTTCATGTCCCATTCGTCATCACATACCAACCCCCACTCTCCTTGGTAGAATACCTCTACGAGGCCCTCCCATGGAGAGGTGCCACCGCTGAGTCGAACTGCTAGATAAGGTCCTCCTTGGTCTTAAGAAATAAACACAATTATGTTAAGCTTTGTTATGATAACAAGGTTGCACCATAAGGTTTCCATAAGGTGACACCCTTTTCTGACACCCTATGAACTCGGAAACCTTAACAGACCTTAACGGTGTATGTGGTTTATTCCGTTAAGGTTTCCGAAGTCATAGGGTGTCAGAAATGTATGTCAGAAAAGGGTGTCACCTTATGGAAAAACCCCATTTGTTGGGTGGAAAAGAATAATGAAAATATATCATAGTCAGATATATGATATCTTATCCCTTCTTGCTGATGATAATGTAAACCTTTGGGTTAGTAAAGAACAAACCACAAGATCGATGAAGTTCTCTAAGCGTAGCAAGTTTGGTTGGAAGCAGTGGTGTACTCACCAGGGGGCAGTTGCCCCCCCCCCCAGCTCAAAATATCGATATCAGGTCACCTTTGCTCCCCTGGCTCACTGGCAAAATATCATGATGGAATGGAATAACATTCGCATATTTGTCACATTCTTTTTAGGGATTGCGACGAAATTTGGCCTATAAATTTGGACAAAATTAATGTAAAATAGGCTAATTTGTGGAGATGGCCACCACTGATGACAACATCAACACCAATAACCGGGAGTTTCCATAACCTGACCCATCTGACACACTTATGAATTTGGAAACCCTTCACGGAATAAAGCACAGGTTTATCCCGTTAAGGTTTCCGAATTCATAAGTGTGTCAGAAAAAAGTGTGTCAGAAAAAATTGTGTAAGATTGGTCAGGTTATGGAAATTCCCCTAATAACCCCAGCGTAAGATACAATGATTGCATACTGACCTTGCTGTGTACCTGTCAACCATGTGGCAAGTAAAATTGAGTGCAGTTGAATTTTTTTTACAAATTGTAAATACAAGTAGTCCAAAGGTCTTCTTTTAGTCATTTTTTAACCTGAAAGAGACGAAAAGGAATGTTCTTTGGTTGTGTCAACACTGACTTTATGTGCATTGGAAGTTTTAAAAGATTTGTTTCTGAAGCCATTCATGAATGATTAAGGTCTCAGAAACTACACACTCAGTGGAATACCGAACAACTCAAAATATTGGAATGGAATAAATCTGCATTAAATTTTCCATCCTGATTTTTATTACAAAATAAGATAAAAAGTACTGCCTTGTCATTAATGCACAGATTTCAAGCCAACCACTTCCAGGTTATATTCGCATATCCATGCCAGTAACAAAAATATGAATTTTGATTTTTTTTCAAAATTTCAGATTAGCAAATCGTTGCTAATCCCATTAGCAAATCGTTGCTAATCCCTTTAATGTAAAATAGGCTAATTTGTGGAGATGGCCACCAGTGATGACAACATCAACACCAATAACAGGAGTTTCTGTAACCTGACCCATCTGACACACTTTTCTGACACACTTATGAATTCGGAAACCCTTCACGGAATAAAGCACAGGTTTATCCCGTTAAGGTTTCCGAATTCATAAGTGTGTCAGAAAAAAGTGTGTCAGATGGGTCAAATTACGGAAAATACCCTAATAACCCCAGCCTATATGATTGCATACTGACCTTGCTGTGTACCTGTCAACCATGTGGCAAGTAAAATTGAGTGCAGTTGAAAATTTTTTACAAAATGTAAACACAAGTAGTCCAAAGGTCTTCTTTCAATCATGATTTAACCTGAAAGAGACGAAAAGGAATGTTCTTTGGTTGTGTCAATACTGCATTTATGTGAATTTGAAGTTTCAAAAGATTTGTTTCTGAAGCCATACGTGAGACTAATGAGTATGGTCTCAAACTACACACTCAGTGGAATACCGAGCAGCTCAAAATATTGAGATGAAATGGAATAAATCTGCATTTCCATCCCGATTTTTGAGTGATTGCGACTGACTTTGACCAAATATTTTGAGCTAATTTATGCACACTCTGTCACAAAGGTTCAATTTATCATTTGTTGGAACAAGTTATGGAAAATATATTTCCAAGCACAGTTATGGTGTATTTGGAATTTTTTTTCTCCCTAACATTTTGAAAATTAGTGGTGCTTGGTAAAGTATACAAAAAGCACACTGCACTTGAATTGTACTTGCTCCAAACATACCTGGCATGAAGATTTGGAATGATATAAAAAAAAAATTGTATTTTAATTGGTTGGGTTTTGCTTGAAAAGTCCCCAAAGAGTGGTATACTTGCTCCCAACATTCTTATATTAAAGAGACACTGGCACACTTGAAAAATGGTGTGCCCTCAAGATTTTCAAAATTGATATTTTTGCATGGTTGTAAAGCTTTTATATATATTAGCCCTCACCTGAAATGATTAAGACCAAATCAGCATCCTTATGGGTAAACAGAACTATATATCGCCGGCAACATTAATTCAGCAGACGACGAAAATGGCGTTTAACACAAGAAAACGCACGTGGTATGCATGTTTCACACTGCATGCACCCTGTTTGACCGGTCTGTGACCTTTGTGGCGTGAGTACGAGTCTATGATATTCATGTAATATATACAATTGTTGATTAAACTTATAGAAAACTTAAAAGTTGGCCTACAAATAACCTGGATGTCTTTAACCTCTTATTAACATCCCTATCTCTTTTTGAGTATGTTATTTTTATGTGTAAAATGTATCTCTATTCTTCCAACGGCATGGACTATCATTTGAGAGCAAATTGAAGAAATTTCATATTTTGTGAAAAATGTGCCAGTGCCACTTTAAAGACAGTGATTTTGCATGACAGTTTAAATTGAAGGATAAATCTGTTGAATTCATATGCTATATTTTCCAGCTGAAGAATTTGACAGAAAAGGAAGATAATAGCAGTATTCAAAGATATGAATCTCCATTCAATTACATATTGTAGCAAGTGTCCGTACAGACATGCAGTCAATGGCTAGAATATCAGATTGTGTCCTTATTAATTTACTTTTGGTCTTATCACTTGTAGGGTATGTTAGGATACCTATACTAGTTACAGACACACACAAATCTGACTTTTGATTTTTTCAATTTTCTGATTTAACGAATCACTGATAGTGCCTTTAAACATGGAGATTTTGAGAAAGAAAACTCCCAGTACTGTGCTTGGATTTTGCTTGGTACTAGTACAGTGTGCAGTTCAGAGAATCCTAGGAAAGTACAAACAAATAGTACAGTATCCAACACTTATCTTTTTGGCGGCAAGCTTGGAAGTCTTGCATGGCCATTTGGAGAGTTTGAATGATCTCCTGTGTCTCAGTCCCGGGGGGGGGGGTGGTTGGACACTCCCTAAAAATAGGTGACAGGGTTGTGCGGCAATATTGACCCCCGGTATTGACCCCTTTTTAAAACCTGCTGTCACTGTAAGTCCCCCTTTTTTTAACCTGTCACTGAAAGACCCCTTTTTTAATCTCAGTTGATCCCTCCCATTTTTAATCAAATGTCATGAATGACCCCCTTATTTCTATTTCAAGCTCTCACAGGAAGCCCCTTGTTTTAATGTTTAACAATATAAACTGGGTTTGAATTTGCCTGTAAGAGGCTCAGTGATTGACCCACCATATGAATAAGTTTCTCTGATGGCTCCAGGGGGGTAGGACATGCCAACCTCAACAGCAACAGCGAATTCAAAAAACGCATCAACTTCCGGGGGCTAGTATTTTCAAAGACTTACGTAGGAGGGCGATCTTACGCATTATCGAATGGTTACACACAGACTTACTCTAAAGACTAGCCCTGGTCAAGAATATTTAAAATCTTTAATTGACCGTTATTGGAAATTAGTGTTTTACAGCGAGGTTAATCCACTAACATCGACAGATTTTTACGTTAATAATTTTTTTCTTAACTTATCATGATATTACTAAGATATTTTGAACAAAGTTTTAAGAGTGATTTGTATATCACTGAGGCAGAGAACCTGCAGAGTAAATGAACGAACGGTTCCCCAAATCACCGTTTGGAAATACCCAATGCCCAATCGAGCAGGTAGTTCCTACCCCCGATGGCTTCCTGTTGATATATTCTAGGTTCGGACTGTGATACCGTTTCCTGATGTATTCCCATTGATATTATTGGTTTTGACTTGCCATTTAGCCTAATCCCAATGGTCTAATGGCCATTTTGTCTAACTTCCAATTGTCTAATACCATTTAGTTAAAAACTATCTAGGATAATAAACCATTTCGTCTAATAGCCATATATGTAGTCTAATATTCATCTGGGGCTAAAACTTATATAGTCTAATATCCATACCATCTAGCTCGCTATTACCGAATTGGTGAATGTCATTGGTCTAGTATCCCATCTGGTCGTCTTAATATTCCATTTGGTCTAATATCCATTCTGGTCTAATATCCATGTGGCCTAATATCCATTGGGTCTATATCCATTATCCTAATATTCAGCTAGTCCTAATATTCATTTGGTCCCCCATTGGCTAATGCCGGCCCTCGGTTTAATATCCATGTGGTCTAATATTTAAATCAAGGTTTAAGATCACTTTGGGGGTTAACATAAGATGGATATTTACATAGACTATGTAGATATTAGATCAGGTGGACATTAGACCAAGTGGATGAATTAGACCATAGATGGACATCAGACCAAATGGGTATTCAACCCAAATGGGTATTTAACAAAATGGATTAATTCAGAACCAGATGGATAATAGACCAGATGGCTATTAGACAGATGGGCTATTAGGCCAATTAGGTATTTATTAGACAAAATGGAATTAGACTAGATGGATATTAGACTAGATGGAGATTAGACCAATGGAAGTAGACCAAATGTGTTGTGGTATTAGACCACATGGCTTAGACTAGATGGGATTAGACCAATTGGGAATTTGAGACATTCTGGTTATAGAGAAATGGATGTTAGACTAAATGCCTATTAGACAAATTGGTATGGACATTATGGTTTAGATGAATTGAAGTTAGACCAAATGACTATTAGACCAAATGGGATAGCCAAATGGCAATAAACCATGACATTGATGGTATGCAACAAAGTTTCTTGATGGTTTCCATGATGACTGTTTTCATAAACTAAGTTTGCTGATTGATGTCTTTCCGATGATATTGATGGTCACTTATTTTACAAACATAGGTCTGTATGCACAAAAAGTTAGACCAGGTTTAAAGTTAGACCTGGTCTAAGTCAAAATTATTTTTGTCCAAAATTGATAGTTATTTACAATTTTTTCATAAAAATAACTAGCAAATTGCAAAGATTAAAATGCAAATTTCAAATAAATACAAAATACCTCATATCTCAAATATCTCAAATACCTCAAATATTTTCTGGTGGTACTAATTTACACTTAGACCAGGTCTAACTTTAGACCCGGTCTAACTCTTTTGTGCATACGGACCTAAGTTTCTTGATGGCTTCCCGATAACTATTTTCATAAACTATGTTTTCTGATGGCTTCCTGTTCACCATCCATCAGCTAGCCGATGTCTTGCTGATAACTGGGGATGAAGCCATCAGGAAGACATCGAGTAGCTGATGCTTCCTGATGGCTACCAAATAACTCCCCAGATGCCAGCAGATAACCATCAGATGGCAATCCTATGGCTATCTGCTGCCATTTTTGGTATGGGTGTTTTTCCCTCTTTGTAATTTTTAATCTTTAATATTGATATGTTGTTGTGTAAGATGAGAATCAATAAAAAAAAAAACTATGGTAAGAAAAGCAAAGAAAAAGTTTATGGAAAGGTGAGAAAGGAAAAGTATTAAAGCAAGAGCATGTCCCAACTTTGAATGCATTTTAAGAGTGTGTACTCACACTCTGAAACCAGTATTAGCTGAACGAAAATACCTATACTTCGTAGCAATTTTCTAAATACTGTTGTCAAAATTTGTTCCTTTTACTAAGTTAAACAATATTAATAAAAGTTGTCATTGGGAACTTTAAAAAAAAATTATAAGCATTCGCCATGTTGTCTTTTTATGCCAAGTTGTTGGCCACTATCTGCTGCAATGGCGCTGGCCACAAAAATTCTTGCTTTTTCCTTTGAGAGAGAAATCACAGCTAAAATGTAAAATAAAGCCTTAGTATCAGTTGAATGTGCATGGGTGATTTAAGATTTGCATCACTTCTTCAATGTTTTTTAAAAATGATTATGAAGTTCCAAGTAATTGAGTCAAATCTTCACAAAATAGAAGATAATCAACATTATGTGCAATATTAAAGACATTCCTTTTATATTTTAGTCATTTCCGTCCGTAAAGTAGTAAAAGTAGTAAAACCAAAGTTTTAGATCCGGCTTTGTCCCCATGAACGGGGGTGGCCGGATTCACCTCACACTCGCAGCAACTGCCCTTACTCCCTCCTTCCACTTCACCCAATTCCATACATCCTCCACCCTCAAACCAACCCTCCTACTCTCCTCCTCCACTTGCTTCTTCCAAGTCTTCTTTGGACGTCCTCTCCTCCTCAAACCTCCCACCTCAAACTCAAAAGCCCTTCTTAAAACATGCCCGTCATCCTTCCTCAGCACGTGCACATACCAACGTACACTATTCGCCTTCGCCAAACGGTCCATCGCTTCCTCCAATCCCAACATCTGCATCAAGTCCTCATCCTATCCATCAACTTCACACCACACATCGCTCTTATCATTGCTCCCTCTGTCCGCCTCAGAATCCCCCATTTCATTCTCGCTCAGATACCATGTCTCACTCCCATACAGCATCACTGATCTCATGCAGCTCTTGTACACCATACCTTTCATCTTCAAAGGATATCTTTCCCTTGCAACAACTCCCCACATTCTCTGAACTTCACCCACCCATACCTCACTCTATCTGTCACAGCCACCTTACATCCACCGCTCCCACTAACCCTGTCCCCCAAGTACATGAACTCCTTCACTGGTTCCACCTCATCACATAACTTTTCATCCTGTTCATCCTGTTCCCTCCAGCACCCTTCTCCCATCTCTCACACATAAAATCTCTTGCCAAACTTGGGGTCACTCTCTTCATCTTTGTGCATCTCCCATAGATCCATTTCCTGCATTTCTCACACCACACTGAATTTGCTTTCACTCTCTTCCCACACACACACCACATGGGTCTACCTTGCTCACAACCAACTCCCTCTCCACCCCGCTCACCAACACTTTTGTCTTCCCAAGGTTTACCTTCAAACCCTTACTCTCAAAAGACTTTTTCCATTTCCAAAATTTCTCCCTCAGTCCCTCCATTGTCTCGCTCATTAAAACCAAGTCATCAGCATACAACATCTCACTCATCAAACCCTCTTTTGCACTCCCTGTAACTACGTCAATCTTAATTACAAAAACCAACGGCGAAAGCACAGAACCCTGATGCACACCCACCTTCACCTCAAACTCCTCAGACAAATCAAATCCCACTCTAACTCTTGTCTTTGCTCCTTCATACAAACTCATCACTGCTCAAACCATTACTTCTGGTATCCCTCTCTTCCTCATTGCCCACTCCATCGCTTTCCTCGGTACTCTATCAAATGCCTTCTCCAAGTCTACAAAACACATATACAACTTCTTCCCTTTAGCTCGGTATTCCTCTTGCAACCTCCTCAAAATATGCACTGCATCTATTGTTCCCTTCCCTGGCACAAACCCAAAATCTCATCCATTTCCACTATTTTCCGAATCCTATTCTCTAAAACCCTCTCCACAATTTTCATTGCATGCTCCAACAACTTCACACCCCTATATGCGCCACAACTCATTGCATCCTCTTTTCCTTTAAAAATTGGAACTACCACACTCACTGTCCACTCCTCTGGCATCCCTCCTCCATCTAACACTCTCTGACACAACTCGATCATCACCCCAATCCCTATCTCTCCACTTACAATAATCATCTCAACACTCACCTCCGAGGGGCCAGCCGCCTTTCCTTTTTTCATTTCTTTGATTGCCTTCACCACCTCCTCCCGCGTGACCCCCTGAACTTGCCCTTCCACCACATCAGCTTCCACCTTTTGATCCCACTCATTCTCCTCATTCATGATTCTCTCCATATGCTCTTTCCAGACTACCTCTATCTCTCTCTCACTGAAATTCAACTTTCCATCACTTCCCCTCATACATCTTCTCCCTTCGACATCTCTTCCATCCTTTTTCATTGCCTTCACAATCTAAGTATCTTATACACCTTGTTTGGATTCTCTCTCAACTCACTCAGCCCCTTCTCAGCCTCCTCCTTCATAGCCTTCGCCACCACTTTCTTTGCTCACTTCTTCATCCTCTTATACCTTGCTTTCTCATCCGTACAGTTTTTCCTCATATCCTTATATGCATCTTTCTTTCTCACTATCGCCTCCTTCACTTCTGCATTCCACCACCCCGTATCTCTCCTACCTCACCTACCTTTTTCCCGCACACTTCATCACATGCCTGTAACACCCCTTCTTTAAAGCACCCCCACAAATCCAACACGCCAGGCACCACAAGCTCCCCAACTCTCGCCTCAAAATTCTTTGTCTCTTCCTCTTTCAGCTTCCATACTTTCCTCTTCTCCTGCACCACCTTCCTCACCACCTTTTTCACCTTTCTCTTATCCACATCTGCAACCACCAACCTGTGTTGCAATTCCCCTGGAATCACCTTAACATTCTTCAAAAATTTTCTCTTCCCCTTGCCCACCAACACAAAATCAATGTCTCATTTCCCCCTGAGCAAAACGTCACTTTCCTCTTGTCCTCTCTCCTGAATCATGTATTCGCCTACACATAAACATCTTTTTCATCACAAAAACTCCAACAATCTTCCCTACAGATCCTCTCCCCAAACCAATTTCTCTCAGTGAACACCTTCGAAACCATCGACCCCTCCCCCACATGCCATGAAATCCCCAACACGCAGGACCAATTCCCCCACACTTAGTGCATACCATCTTGCCAACTCATCATAAAAATGCTCTTTCTCATTCACATACATCCTTCCACACTGTGGGGCATAGCCAACAGACCAACCTCTACCACCCTCTCAAAAACAATCCGATTACAGAACCATTATCACTCCTCTTTCTCACCTCCACTACCTTTCACACAATTCATCTTTACCAGCACCCCCCAAACCCCAATCCTCGACACTATTACCCACCACCAAAAGTTGTCTTCGTCTTCGACCCCGTGCATCCTAGCCCCTCCCCTCTCCACCTCACCTCTGCAAACAACATACATACACCCTCTCTCTCCATCAATTCTTCACAAACCTCTACACCTCCCCTTCAGACTACCTTCTTTCATAAAATCTCAGACATCCAACATTTGATATTGAACACGCTTGATCAGAAGGATAAGTGACAAGAATGCAAACTATTGACATGACCAGACCGCGTTGTCAAAGGTCAGACAGGGATCAATGTCAGAATACTGCCTTCAAATCGCTACTCCTTCTAAAAGATTCTGTAGCATGATTGTGTGACTTAAAGGGGGAAGGCCCGATTAGTCGATGAATTTTTCATCTTGCTAGGATGGCCTTCACCCCAAAAACCCCATCGATTAAGTTTCGCACGATATTTCAATCCGTTTTACCGCGATTTTGAGCTTAAAACGTAATTTTGTAATGCCTCCATTAGAGTATTATTATGTAGAGAATTAATATTGTCGAACCAAAATGGGGCAACATTCACTCCATATTATCCAAACCAAACATCCTTTAGCCTAAGATTTTACAGGGTAAATGAGAAAAATGAGTAGCTTTCTTCTGATACCAAAATTTTTACCACTTCCGGTAAAATATGGCGGTCCCAGGGAAGAGGGGCATTAGCGATCGCGACCATGGACCTTAAGCATGTGATGAAAATTATTTAAAAAACAATGTCAATACCTGAGGTATAAATGATAGTTTCTGCCTAAGAGAGTGCAATCCTATTTTGGTGATGTCAACTCCATCTATCATGATAGTTCCATCTGGCTCACCAGTCTCAACAGCGCCGCCATCATGAACTCTTACCAGCGCCGATTTTTTTTTTTTTTTTTTTTTTCTGCCTCTATTCCAACCGAAAAGAATATATATATACACCGAGTCAGAATATAAAATGAGTATCTTGTAGAGAGAAAGCTTGCAATGCCCTGCAGGCTTCATTGTGCTCTTGATAAAACCTGGAGAGCTGTAGTTTCCTCATCACCCTAAGTCCTTCACACTGTAATTTCAATCAGCCAATTATGTACTGCACATGTAGAAATGATGAGGAAGACTCAAGCTCAAACACCATCAAGTAAATATTTACATTAAAATAAATACATTGCATCTTTGCATCTAGAGTTAGTCTTTTAAAATGTACACTGTCTAGTGCTAGGTGATTTATTAGTGGTTGAAATTTCAAATAGTAGGTACATAAGGGAGGGTAAGTGGTAACGTAATGAGACATTGGCGCTTCCATCGTGATTTTCTTTGTAGTATTGATATTGGCATGAAACCACAGTTCAAAAGAAGACAATGTTTACCCAAACAGTGTTTGACAGTATTCATGTTTTTCCTTAAGAACATGAACAAACAAAAAAGTATTTCACAGCAGATGTTGAGTTTTTGTTTTAAACAAAATACACTATCCATGATTTTATTGTTATCTTAGTTTTCTCATAAGAATGTTCACCAATATACAACGAATCAAACCTACTACCATCCACCATTCAACTTGTTAGCATTAAAATTAAGCTCAATTTTTGGAGAAAATGACAATATTTTCCCCATTTTCTGATTTTGAAATGGAGCTAAAATTCAAACAAAATTATTCGCACTGAGGGAAGTGCTCATTATGGTGATTTTGTGCAGTCATAATCATATGTTTTAGGTATCAATTCCAGAAAGAAAATGGCCGATTTCAGTATACCATAAAAACTACAGCATGGAGTCACGGATGTTATTGTGCAATGTGCGCAGATTGTGTATACAAGTATAGGGGTGATAGCAGTGACCTTACGACTGGCTGCATATTTGCAAAGAGCATGTAGAAGGCATTCACACATAGAGCTACAATAAAAAAACCAAGAGGGGAATCGCGTGTATTGTGGAATAGCCCAAGCCCGTAACCGATTTCTCTCACACACAGCGCGCCGTGGTTGTTGCTGCGTAAGCACTCACGTGTCGTCACTGTTGAGGCGCAAGCACACGCAGATAAAAATCTGTGCGTCACGCGTTATGTTATCAGTGTTGCATTTCCCCAGTGTTCCATTGTCTAATCGGCCGATTTTTCTGCAATAATTATGCGAATACCAATCGATTGAAGAAACCATGTCTCTAAAAAGATTCCTGCATCCCTATTGCACAAAAAGTCTCTCGATGACCCCTGTTGATTTTGCTTAGAAAAGAGATATTTGAGTCTGTGAGATAGCATGTGGCATCAGTTGTTGTTGTTGTTTTCTCTCACTAAGTGTGACGAACGTAAAATACTTGCGTTTCTCATAAATATGCATAAGGACTTTCCAAATACGACGATACGTAAACCAAATATGGTGGTGCCCAAAACTATGATAATGAAGTGCGTTTGCTCATTATAATACTTTTGGGCACCTCAATTTTGGTTACGCCGTTTCGGGAGAATATGCGGGTCTCGCTTGTATTTTAGGTCTATGCATTCACATGAGTTATCTCCTAGAACCCCTATAATCAATAAACACAATGACTTCAACGTTGGAATTCCATGCGTTACTAATTATTAAAGATTACCTTCTCTTCAGCCTGAATACAACATGATAAACTTTGTAAAATATCAGGCCCTTCCTTGGAATATCGCATTGTAACACCTGCTAATGTAATGCTTCCATTCTCAGGCCATTTTCCTGTTGGTTTGTGATCTGTCTCTAAGGGAGCTTCTGGTTTGAGGTCTATGTACTGGAAAACACGTTCTACAGATGTCATCTATATTCAGGAACAAGAAACAAAAAACATGCCTTATACTTCCATTTATTCAAAGAAATCTTCAATTACCTTCACAGAACAGCCAGTTCTAGAAATTAATGAAGAATGATGCATTTTTATGCTAAGACAGTTATTATACAAAAACAACTTTGATTTGTTTTTAATAACTGAAGGTGAATTTATTTCTCAAAATATTAATTTGCCGTGAATAGAACAAATCAGGTTTACCCATGTTACTTTTTGTTACATATGATAGAAATTCCATGTTTGTTTGCTTGAGCAAGACTGGTATTTAGGGGATCCCATAATTGCTGCAACACAGTTTCTGTGAGTCTCGCACATGTTACCCCAATATATTCAACATTAGGGGCCCTTATTTTTTACTTCCCACACACACTAACCATATTTTGTACTTAGAGGTGGGTTGCCTGATCGTCCCCCAACTTTACTCCATCAAAATTTGCACCTTTCATAAAGTTCATATTTCTGGTAAAATATAAGGATTGCGAAATGTTTCCTTTTGATGTTATGAACAAAAACCACAGCTGTTTGAAAGTCTCATTTATTATGACAAAACTAGAATAAAACAAAAATTATTGCCAGCGACACAGTTTGACAACTGATTTAGATTATTTAGTCCACTAACTACATCCTGTGTAAATTTTACGAAATTTCATTGTGGGTAAATAGGATTTTTCTCAAAAATCTAGTTTTCCACATCTTTCTATGGAGAATGGGCATATAGAGGGCACTATAACATACAAATCATGACCTTTGTAAGCCTATATGGCAAGATTCCCACAATGGATTTGTCTGATTTTTGCAGAGATAACAGCTCTTGCATGTGTCTTCCTATATCAGTTGTCAAAATTGTGTCACCACTGATTAAAATCATTCTAAAATAGAAGAGACACTTTGTATGAGGTCAAACAGCTGTGAAACGTTCCCAAAAGTTGTCGATCACATTAATTAACTGACACTGTCCTATGGGCCAATTTAGATCACATGTTCTGTTTGTACTAACCAAACGGCTGGGCCAAAATCAAAATTTGTAATCAGATGTTTTTGGTTATGCTTCCATGTAAGAGAGAAAACATATGAAAAATCCACCCGTGATTTAAGCATTCATTATTAAAGGGACTATCAGAGATTTACCAAATCCAAAAAATAATCAAAAATCAGACTTTTGTATGTTTCCAACAAGTACAGCTATTCTAACACACCCTGCAAGTTATAAGGCTGAAAGCAACCTAATAAAGACAAAATCTGATATTTTAGTCTTAACTGTCCGTACGGACACTTTCTACAACACGTAACTGAATGTTGATTGGGAAATGCTGTTTTCTTCCTTTTTTATCATTTTGAATTTGGAAAAAATAGCATATGCAAATTGTAAAGACTTATCTTTCACTTTTAGATGACTACAGCAAATTTCGAATATTTTGACTCTTTTGGGTGGATTACTGATAGTGGCTTTAACCTGATTTTCTACTTTTAAATTCCCAAATACTAACCTGATTTTCTGCTTCGGCACTTTGCCGTACACCCCACTGAGCAGAGCTGATTACAACTAGCGCATATGTCAGCGACAAGCCCACCAATGCCGAATCCAGTCTGAAAACTGAAATACGCAAATTCTACACCATAAGTTGATCTTTTTAAAACAAAAATGCATAATGTCAATGTAGAACCTACTTCATACATCAGTGAGACAAGCATGCATGATAAATGGAGCTCTGGATATGCAAATTTTTAGATATCTTAATTGTCAGGTATTTTATATCCCTTACGTCCCTAAATGCCTTTTTTTGCCACTTTTAAAAAATTCACGGACCAGACCCACCTGTTTTAGGGGAAAACTGGCCATAGATCTAAGAAGAAAATACCGCTACCTCCCTTCCTTTTTGAGGGGGTGATCATAGGTTGGTAGTCATTTTACTATAGGGATGTCGAGATATAGAGGTAAGAGACCCGGCAAGTATGCATGAATTAAAGACGAAAACTGCCCCAGTTCCTCGCTTATCTAGGCATGAGTGTAATTATTCCAATTAGAATGGGTTCTAAGTTCCCAACAACGTGAAAATGTTGGGAAAAGTGACTGACAAAGTGAAATATACGGTCAAGAGTTTTTTCACCTCCCCCGACTAGGTTTATATCATAACCATCAGCAGCTATTTTCTACAGTGTATGTAAGCCACGAAGGGATACTACACCAGGAATCATGACGACTCCACACCAACGAAGTGAAGCAGAGGAACCAAGAACCTGCATGAGGGGTGAAGATTCTTGGTGGTGTCAAATATCGCGTATGATTAATGTTTTTCAGTTTGGTAACACGGAGGGTGGTCAGGACCCTTTGCCATGAAAGCCGATAGGTGCGAGAATACTGGATTACGAGCTGTAAACATGGAAACGCAATTACATGCTTTAAATTACCCTTGAGGGGTAGTTGTAAGGAACAGAAAAGGATGTTTAAAGAAATAAATAAAAGGGTGATGATGCAGTATATTTAGGAGTTACGTAGTAAATTCCAAAGTTTTAAAATTCGGTTTGTGCCCGTAAACAGGGGTGGCAAGATTACCTCACAAACTCGTAGCCCATCATACTGGTAGAGATATCAAGCAATTGCATCAATCCAACCATAGCATTGGTGCATTTCAAATAAACAATGATGACTCGTGCACTGCACTTTGGTAAGGAAAGGAAACAGTGCTTAGATTTTGATATCTGAACTTAAAAACCATGAACTGCACAGGGGCATTTGAGCAAGTTTGCTGAATTTGAATTATGTCCGTGGCAGAAGAAGAATTGAGCATTTGTGACAATGATCTCAAATGCACCCCTAGATGTAGGAACAAGTTTGACCTCAAATCCATATATGTCTCATGATCAAGGTTACAGCATCCTCGTTTTTTGATTACATAGGCCACAGCAGACCGGGCAACGTCCCGCTGTGCACGGATTACACCAACATCAGCTCAGCAGCTGCTGCCATTTGAAAACACGCATATTTTACTTCGGAATTTCCCAAGAAAAATCGTATAATAAGAACGTGTAGAATTTTTTTTGTCTAAAATGGTTCCTTTTACCACCTCCAAAACCGTTAAGCAGAAAACTTATAACCGGTCACAATTTTGTCTAAAAACCTGTATTATTAAAACCAGGATATCAAATTTCCACAGACGTCTACTAAAGTCTGTTGAGAAAATCTAGTTGAACAATTACAGTCATAACAATAGATCAGCAGGACGTTGTTGGCTGCTGTGTAACATAGGCCTATTCACCATAGTTTGTTCATAATGTAGTTGAAATGATAACACTTAATAATACATGATTCAATGGGAGAAAATTCATTGCATATCGGATGTCCGAGAATCACTGCAAGGAATGGAAAAGTAATGATAGGATTTTGGGGTACAAGAGAAAGTACAATTTAGACTTATACTTACTAATTCCTTCAAGACGTTGACTATCTTTGAGGTGGCCCAAGTCAGAACAACTCAAAAAAACGAAGACCTGAGACAATTGGAATGGTAAAAACCAGCACAATGGGGTCAGGCACACACAAAAATATCATGACGATGCCAAGGATACAAAGAATATCTGTGGACTCAAACAAGTCATACATTAGTATTTGAATGCAAAAACAATAAATGGAGGTTCTTGGAAACCTTCTTAATTTAACCGGGCCTCTATAAAAGATTTAAGGAATACTCAAAACTAACCCCCCCTAAAGTCACAGAATGAGACAAATATAAGGATTTTTTTTGTATCTTTTCACTGTGACCAAGATAAGTGGCATAACTATTTTAAGACCTGATGCATATTTGAATGTGTATCCTATTATGACCTTTGACCAAAAGGCCAGAGAGGTCTTGCCTTTGCAATACTACATCTAGGAAACATTTGGTACCCTTGTTGTGTGTAAACATTTACGGATTTACAACCTTCGACTCCCCCAAAAAATGAACAATTAAAAGCTGTGCAAAAAATTCACATATCATGCACTTGAAAAATTAAACAGGCCCACAATCTGATAAATATCTCGGACGTATGCGCTCTGTACGGGGACTCAAACCGCGGACCTTTCGCTTTATTGGCGATGCTGGACCACTTGAGTCTACAGACCCATTCCTGATAAAACAGAGATTTGTATGATACTCATGGAAGGCGCAGGCGCCTAACCCAGACTTGGGTGTTCCGAGGGGGCAATTCCGGTGGTGCTAGGTGCACAAAGTCCTGATCACAGGCAAAATAACCGGTCGCAGGTCACCGGAGTCCGAAAAAACAGGGATGCTTAACACGAATATCCGTTTTTACTTCCCGACTTCCCCATAAAAGATTTCAGAGGGGGCACGCTTCCCCCCCCCTGTGCCCCCACCTGGCTACACCACTGGATAAGTGGTCAGCGAGAATGATGCTTACTTGCAAACCCGACAATGTACCAGTACTAAAAAGCTATAAGAGGCTTGTTATACGCTGCAAAAAACTGTACACAAGATATTAGGATGGGAGAAAATGACTGCTGATGTTTAAAAATAATGCAGTAAAACTTGCATCAATACCCCTATCAAGATGGCCGACTGGAATGTGACCTCAGGTGACCTTTGACCTTGGGGCCATGCACCTTTGACCCCTTGGTCCATGACATGTGACATTGTCCATATATGAAGGAACCCCTATTGTCACCTTAACCCCAAGTCTCGGTTTATAAAATTGGATTCATTGAGTCCAATTACTATATGTATTGGTCAGGCCATGAGTTGAAAAAAATATTGGGCACGACGAAGTCGAAGCCCAATTTTTTCAACTCATGGCGAAACCAATTAAAATAATGGAGTATTGGATGAAAAAAGTAATTCCAATTTTATCATATTGAGGTTTTGAGAATCTTGGTCATAATTACTTACACATTTCATTTAAAAAGTAGGTACAAGGAACATAATTATAAGTAGTAGAAGATGATGCATGGAATATGAGACCAAATAGGTACCAATAGACACTGTAAAAACTGAAGAAACAGCAAAAGGCATGGAACCACCAAACCATGGCTACAACCCAGCACATGGGATCCCCACCCAAGACAAGGAACCGCCAAAAAGTGGAAACCCACCAAAGACATGGAATCACCCAACACCAGGAACCATGAACCACCATGCCACCACTAAAAAGGTGTGGGACCCAGAAAGGCATCAACCTAAAAGACATAAAACACCCAAAACCAACCCTCACAAAGCATGGGAACAACCAAAACACCAAAAACCAACCAAAGCATGGGAACCACCACAAAAACACCAAACAAAAAACCAAAGGGACATGGGAACCACCACAAAAACACCAAAAAACCACCCAAAGATGGGAACCCCCACAAAACACCAAACCACCCAAAGAATGGAACCACAACAAAACACCAAAAACACCCCAAAAAGCACCTGGGAACCACCACCAAAAAACCAAAACCACCCACAAACTGGGAACCACCACAAAACACCAAAATACACCCAAAGATGGGAAACACCCACAAAACACCAAAAAATAAACACACATAAAAAAACCACCCCAAAACACAAAACCACCCAAAGCATGGAACCCCACAAAAACACCAAAACCACCAAAGATGGGAAGGAAAAACCACACCACAAAACACCAAAAACACACAAAGCATTGGAACCACAAAAACCAAACAACAAAAACCCAACCATAAGCACTGGGAACCAACAACCACAAAACAAAAAAACACACAAAGCAACTGGGGAAACCACCACAAAACACCCAAACAAACCAAAAGCCAATGGGAACCACCACACAAAACAAAAAAAACCACCCAAAGATGGGAACACCACAACACACCAAAAACCACCCAACAGCATGGAACCACCAAAACCACCCCAAAACAACCCAAAAGCATGGGAACCACCACAAAACACCAAAACCACCCAAAGCATGGGAACCACCACAAAACACCAAACCCACCACAAAGCATGGGAACACCACAAAAACCACAAAACCCAAAGCGGAACCACCACCAAGCATGGGAACCACCACCAAAAGCATGGAACCACCAACCAGCATGGGAACACACAAAAGCATGGAACCACCACAAAGCATGGGACCACCACAAGCCTGGGAACCACCACAAAGAATGGGAACCACACAAAACATGGGAACCACCACAAAGCGATGGGAAACCACCACAAAGCATGGGAACCAACACAAAGCAGGGAACACCACAAAGCAGGAACCACAACAAAGCATGGGAACCACCACAAAGGCATGGGAACACACAACAAGCATGGGAACCACCACAAAGAATGGGAACCACACAAAGCATGGAACCACCACAAGCATGGGAACCACCACAAAGCATGGGAACCAACCACAAAAGCATGGGAACACCACAAGCATCCGTGGGAACCATCCACAAAGCTGGGCACCCACAAAGCATGGGAACCACCACAAAGCAGGGAACCACCACAAAAGCACAGGGAAACCACCACAAAGCATGGGAACCACCACAAAGCATGGGAACACACAAAGATGGGCAACCACCACAAAGCATGGGAACCACCACAAAGGCAGGGAACACACACCATGGGAACCACCACAAAGAATGGGAACCACACAAAGGCATGGGACCAACCACAAGCATGGGAACCACCACAAAGATGGGAACCACCCAAGCAGGGGAACCACCACAAAGAAGGGAACCACCACAAAGCCATGGGAAACACCAACAACGCAGGGGCACAACACAAAGCTGGAAACACCACAAAGCATGGGAACCACACAAAGCATGGAACCACCACAAAGCATGGGAACCACCAAAAGCCATGGAACCACCACAAAGCATGGGAACCACCATCAAAGCCATGGGAAAACCACAAAAGCATGGAACCACACAAAGCAATGGGAACCACCACCAAAGCATGGGAACCACCACAAAGAATGGGAACCACCACAAAGCATGGGAACCACCACAAAGGATGGGAACCACAACAAAGATGGAACACCACAAGATGGGAACCACCACAAAGAATGGGAACACCACAAAGCAGGGAACCACACAAAGCATGGGAACCACCACAAAGCAGGGAACACCACAAAGCATGGGACCACCACAAAGCAATGGGAACCAACACAAAGCACTGGGAAGCCCACAAAAGCATGGGAACCACCACAGAAAGCATGAGGAACAAACATCAAAATGCATGGGAAACCCAAAAAGCATGGGAACCACCAAAAGAATGGGAACACACAAAGAATGGGAACCACAACAAAGCATGGGAACCACCACAAAGACAGGGAACCAACCACACAAGCATGGGATAAAACCACCAAAGGATATGGGTAACAAACCAAAGAAGGGAAACACCCAACGATGGGAACCACCACAAAAATGGGAACCACCACAAGCATGGGACCACCAACAAAGCATGGAACACAAAAAGCGGGAACCACACAAAGCATGGGAACACCACCAAAGCATGGGAACAACAACAACGCAGGGAACCACCACAAAGCATGGGAACCACCAAAAGCATGGGGGAAACAAAAAAAGCATGGGAACCACCAACAAAGATGGGAACCACACCCCAAAGCATGGGAACACCACAAAGCATGGGAACCACCACAAAGCATTGGGAAACCCACAACGCAGGGGAAACACACAAGCATGGAACCACCACAAGCATGGGAACCACCAACAAAGAATGGGAACCACCACAAAGCATGGGACCACCACAAAGCATGGGAACCACACAAAGCATGGAACCACCAACAAGCATGGAACCACCACAAAGCATGGGAACCACCACAAAGCATCATATTCGGAACCACACAACGCATGGGAACCACCCAAAGCATGGGAACCACCACAAAGCATGGGAACCACACAACGATGGAACCACCACAAAGCATGGAACCACCACAAGCATGGGAACCACCACAAAGCATGTGAACCACCACAAAGCATGGGAAACACCACATAAGCATAGGGAACCACCACAAAGGCAGGGAAACAACCACAAGCATGGGAACCACCACAAAGCATGGGAAACCACCACAAAGATGGGAACCACCACAAAGCATGGGAACCACCACAAGCATGGGAACCACCACAAATCATGGGAACACCACAAAGCATGGGAACCACAACCAAAGCATGGGAACACCACACAAGCATGGGAAAACCCACAAAAGCATGGGAACCACCACAAGCATGGGACCACCAAAAGCATGGTAACCACCAAAAGCATGGGCACCACCACAAAGCATGGGAAACAACACAAAGCATGGGAACCCCACAAGCATGGGAACCACCCAAAGCATGGAACCACCACAAAGCATGGGAACACACAAAAGCATGGAACCACCACAAAGCTGGGAACCACCAAAAGCATGGGAACCACCACAAAACTGGGAACCACCACAAAGCCTGGGGAACCACCACAAAGCATGGGAACACCACAAAGCTGGGAACCACCACAAAGCATGGGAAACACCAAAAAGCAGGGGAACCACCACAAAGCATGGGAACCCCCACAAAGTAATGGGAACCACCACAAGCATGGGAACCACCACAAGCATGGGAACCACAACAAAGCATGGGAACCACCACAAAACTGGGAACCACCCAAAACATGGAACCACCACAAAACATGGGAACACCACAAAAAGGGAACACCACAAAACATGGGAACCACCACAAAACATGGGAACCAACCACATAACATGGGAACCACACAAAACTATGGAACCCACCACAAAACATGCGGAACACACAAAACACATGCGGAACCACCACAAAACATGGGAACCACCACCAAAAACATGGGAACACCACAAAACATGGGAACACCACACAACATGGGAACACACAAAACATGGGAAACACCACAAAACATGGACAACCACCGACCCAAACCACCCACCCTGGGAACCACCACAAAACCGGTAACCACCACAACATGGGAACCACCACAAAACATGGAACACCACAAAACATGGGACCACCACAAAACATTGGGAACACCAAAAACATGGGAAACCAACCACAAAACCTGGGAACCACCCCAAAACATGGGAACCACCACAAAACTGGGAACCACCACAAAACATGGTAACCACCACAAAACATGGGGACACCACAAAAACATGGGAACCACCACAAAAACATGGGAACCACCACAAAACATGGAACCACCACAAAACAATGGAAACCACCACAAAGCATGGGAACAACCACAAAGCTGGGAACCACCACAAAGCAATTTGCACCACCACAAAGCATGGGAACCCCCACCAAGAATGTGAACCACCACAAAGGAGGAACCACCACAAAGCTGGAACCACCACAAAGCATGGGAACCACCCACCATGCATGGGAACCACCCAAAGCATGGGAACCACCCAGCAGGGAAACCACCCAAAGCAATGGAACCCACCCACAGCTGGGAACCACCCAAAGCAGGGGAACCACCGAACACTGGGAACCACCAACACTGGGAACCACCATGAACAACTACACTGGGAACCACAAACACTGGGAACCACCACCAAACACTGAGAACCCACCCAAACACTGAGAACCACCAAACACGGGAACCCCTCCAAACACGGGAACTGCAACTTGGAACCACCATACATGGAATCACCTGCGTGAACAGCAAATATGGAAACCACCCAAAACATGGAAGAAAGAACAACTCAAGACCACCCCCACCACCAAAATGGAAACATCCTTAAATTGTTTCAACCAATCATTCAGCATGTGCAATAAATAATGAGATTTTCCTCATTTCACCAGGGTGGACAATCCTAATCTACACTGAGAGCTCAATTGCAATTTAGGGATTGGGGATTGGAGTCCGAAGTGGTGAAAAATTGGGCACCCAGGTTTTTTTTTTTTGGCTGTCATTTGATGACCAAACTCATTTTTATTGGGTCTATACCATGTGTATAGTAATATAGGACGGACGATTCTCAACCATAAAATAATATTTAAATCGACGTAAACATTTTCGAAGAGAAACGGCTAAAAACAACTGGACACCCTACACACATAATACATACTGACATTCGCACCCTCGCATTATCCCCCTTTGCTTTTCATGCCAGGGGGATAAAATAGCTTTAATTGTAACCATGCTCAGAGTATGCCAGTATAAAATGTATTATCAAAAATTTGCAACCTTCATAAAGTTCCATTTCTGGTAAAATATAAGGATTGCGAAATGTTTCCTTTTGCGTTATGAACAAAACCCAAAGATGTTTGAACGTCTCCATTTATTATGACCAAAACTAGAATAAAACAAAAATTATATTGCCAGCGACACGTTTTGAAACTGATTTAGATTATTAGTCATCCACAACACATCCTGTGTAAATTGTACGAATTTTCATTGTGGGGTGTGGTAAATAGGATGTTTCTCAAAATCTAGTTTCCACATTTCTATGGAAATTTGGCATATAGAGGGCACTTATAACATACAAATCATGACCTTTAAGCCTATATGGCAAGATTCCCACCAATTGATTTGTATGATTTTGCAGAGATAAAACAGCTCTTGCCATGTGTTCTCCTATATCAGTTGCAAAATTGTGTCACCACTGATTTAAAACATTCTAAAAATAGAAGAGGACATTGTATGAGGTACAAACAGCTGTGGAATGTGAACATTTCCAAAAAAGTGTCGATCACTTAATTAACGGACACTTTTCTATGGGCCAATTTAGATCACATTTTCTGTTTGTACTACCACCACACCGGCGCGGCCAAAATCAAATTGTAATCAGAGTTTTTGGTTATGCTTCCATGTAAGAGAGAAGAAACACATATAAAAATCCACCCGTGATTTAAGCATTCATTATTAAAGGGACTATCAGAGATTTACCAAATCCAAAAAATAATCAAAAATCAGACTGTTGATGTTTCCAACAAGTACAGCTATTCTATCATACCTGCAGTATTAAGGCTGAAAGAACCTAATAAAGACAAAAATCTGATATTTTAGTGCTTAACGGCAGTACGGACACTTCTACAAACACGTAACTGAATGTTGATTGGAAATGCTGTTTATTCCTTTTTTATCATTTTGAATTTGGAAAAAAAATAGCAGCTGCAAATGTGAGACTTATCTTTCTTTAGATGACTACAGCAAATTTCGAATATTTTGGACTTTTGGGTGGATACTGCTAGTGGCTTTACTGATTTTTACTTTTAAATCCAAATACTAAAACCTGATTTCTGCTTCGGCACTTTGCCGCACACCCCACTGAGCAGAGTGATTACAACTAGCGCATATGTACAGCGACAAGCCCACCATGCCGAATCCAGTATGAAAAATGAAATACGCAAATTCTACCCATAAGTTGCTCTTTTTAAACAAAAATGCATTAATTCATGGAGAACCCTTCATACATCAGTGTGAGAACAAGCATGCATTGATAAATGGAGCTATGGATATGCAAATTTTCAGATATCGTGTAAGGTATTTTATATCCCTTTACGTCACTAAATGCATTTTTTTTGCCATTTTTAAAAAATTCACGGACCAGACCCACCTGTTTTAGGGGAAAAACTGGCCCATGATCTCTAACAAGAACAATACCGCTACCTCCCTTCTTGAGGTGATCATCAGGTTGGTAAGTCTTTTACTCTATGGATGTTAGAGATATAGAGGTCAGAGGACACCGGCAAGTATGCACTGAATTAAAAGACGAAAATGCCCCCGGTAACTCTCGCTATCTAGGAATGAGATTGTAATTATTCCCAATTAGGAATGGGTTTATAAGTTCCAACAACGGTGAAAATGTCTGGAAAAAGTGACTGACAATTGAAATATACGGTCAAGAGTTTTTTCACCTCCCCCGACTGGTGTTTATACATAACATCAGCAGCTATTATACAGGGTGTATGTAAGCCCAATAAGGAATACTACACCAAGGGAATAGATGACGATCCAAACCGACGGAGCTAGCTAAGAGAGACAAGAAATGCCCTGGGTTGTGAAGACTCTGGTGGTTGTCAAATATCGCGATGAATTGTTTTTCAGCTGGTAAGCACGCGGTGGTCAGACCTTGCCAATTGAAAAGACGTAGGTGCGAGATACGGGACTCCGACTGTAAACATGGAAGCAAGACATGCTTTACCCTTGAGGTATTTGTAAGAACAGAAAGGATGTTTAAGAAAATAAAGGGTGAGTGCAATTAATTTAGTAGTAGTAGTAGTAAATCCAAAGTTTTAAATCCGGTTTTTTGTGCCCGTTAAGAACGAGGGTGGCCGATTCACTCACACTCGTTAGCAATCGAGCAACATTTGGGTGAAGAATAATAATGGTAGAGCATCAATGCAATTGCATCAATCCCCCATAGCATTGGTGCATTCAAATAAACAATGATGACTTCGTGCACTAGCACTTTTGGTAAGGCAAGGAAACAGTTTGCTTAGTTTAGATATTGAACTTTAAAAACCATGAACTGCCCAGTGTCATTTTGGCAGTTTGCTGAATTTCTATTCAGTGCAGAGAAAGGATTTAAATTTTTGAGCATTTTATGACAATGAATCTCAAATGACCCCTAGATGATGAACAAGTTGGCCTCAATCCTATATGTCCTCCTGCTCAAGGGTTACAGCATACTAGTTTCTATTACATAGGGCCACAGCAGCGGCAACGTCACGATGTGCATGGGTTACACCATACATTCAGCTCATGCACTGTGCCATTTGAAAACACATATATTACTTCGGATTTACCAAGAAAAATCGAAGAAAGAAAGACCGTTGTAGAATTTTTTTTCTGTCTAAAATGGTTCCTTTTATACCACCTGAAAACCGTTAAGCAGAAAAATTTCTAACCGGTCACAATTTGTGTTCTAAACCTTATTATTAAACCCGGATATAAAATTTCCACAGACGTCTAATAAAGCTGTGAAGAAACTCTATTTGGAACAATGACAGTCATTTTCATAACAATCGCTCAGCAGGACATTGTTGGCTGCTGTGTACATAGGCCATCACTATTTTGTTCATATTGAGTTGATATATAAATAACAACTTAATAAACATGATTCAATGGGAGAAATTCATTGTATATCTTGATGCTACGAGAATCACTGCAAGAATGGAAAGTAAGGATAGGCTTTTGGCAAAGGACAGTACAATTTAAGACTTATAATTACTAAATTCCTTCAAGACGTTTGATATCTCTTGGGTGCCCAAGTATCAAACCTCCAAAAACAAGACGATGGAAATGGAATGGTAAACACCAGCACAATGGGTCAAGCACACACAAATATCACGATGCCAAGAACTACAAAGAAATCTGGGAATCAAAAAAGTCATACATTAGTATTTGCATTGCAAAACATAAATGGAGGTTCTTGGAACCTTCCTTAATTTAACAGCCCTCTAAAAGTTTAAAGAATAATCAAACGAAGTCACAGAATGAGACAATAATGAGGTTTTTTGAATCTTTCACGGTGACAAAGATATAGTGGCATTACTATTTAGACATGAGCAATTTGAATGTTGTATATATTATGACCTTTGACCGCAAAAGGCCAGAGAGGTCCTTGACTTTTATTCAATACTACAACCTCTAGACAACATTCTGGTACCCTTGTTTTGTTTTTTTTGTAAAAATTGAACATTTAAAACTCAGATCCCCCCAAATGAACAGTGTTAAAGCTGTTGCAAGGAATATCATGCACTTGAACAATTTAACAGGGCACAGGAACACATCTGATAAATTATCTCGGACGTATGCGCCTGTACGGGGACTCAACCGCGAACTTTCGCTTCTGGCGAGTCTGTACACTGAGCTCTTACAGACCATTCTGATAAACAGAGATTTGGTATATAATCATGGATAGGCGCAGGCGCATACCCCAGCCTGGTGGTTCCGAAGGGGGCAATTTCCCAGTAGGTGCAACAATGTCCCCATCACAGGCAAAATAACCCGGTTTTGGCAGTCACGGAGTCCAGAAAAGGGCTGATTAACATGATATCCGTCTTTTACTTCCCGATTCCCCATAAAAAGATTTTTCAGAGGGGGCACTCTGCCCCCCCCCCTTTGCCCCCACCTGGCTACACCACTGGAGAAGTGGTCAGAGAGAAATGATGCTTACTTGGCAAACCCGACATGTACCAGTACTAAACAAAGCTATAAGAGGCTTGATTCTTACAGCTGCAAAACAAATAGTAAACAAGATAAGACTGATGCGAGAGGAAAATGAATGCTGCTGTGTAAAAATACGAAGTCTATGCAAGGCTACTGGCAGCCTGGAATGTGACCTCAGGTGACCTTTGACCTTGGTCCATGACCTTTGACATTGTCCACATATGAAGAAACCTATTGCACCTTAACCCCAAGTAGTCTGGTATAAAAATTGGATTCACTGAGCCAATAATCAAATGTATTGGTAAGCCATGAGTTGGAAAAAAATTGGCGAATGAAGCAAGCCAATATTTTCAAACTCATCGGGGAGACCAATAAATATGAGTTTTGGACGAAAAAAGATCAATTTATTCATTATTTATGTTTTGAGAAATCCTTGTCCTATATTACTATACACATTCCATTTTAAAAGTGGTACAAGAAACCATAATTATAAGCTATAGAGATTGATGCATGGAATATGCAGACCAAATAGTACAATAGACACTGTGAAAACATGAGAAACAGCAAAAAGATGGAACACCAAACACTGGACAACCAGCACATGGGATCCACCGAGACAAGGAACCGCCAAAAGTTGCAAACCACAAGGACCTAGAATCACTAACACCAGGAACATTCCAAACACCAGGACACCATAAAAGGGTGGGACCAGCCAAGCATTCAACTAAAAAGACATCCATAAACACAGGAACCACCAAAACACCTTGCAACACCAGACAGAACCAACACAAAAACACCAAAACCACCCAAAGCATGGAACCACAAACACTGGGAACCACCACCAAACACTGGGAACAACCAAACACTGGGAACAACCAAAACAATGGGAAACAACAAACACGGGAACAACCAAACACTGGGAACAACCAAACACTGGAAAACCATCCAAACAGGGGAACCATCAAACACTGGGACCATCAAACACTGGGAACCAACCAAACACAGGCAACCACCAAACACAGGGAACCACCAACATGAGAACCACCAAACATGAGAAACACCAAACAATGAAACAAACCAAAAAACTGGGAACCTCCAAACAATGGGAACTGCAAACAATGGAAAACATCCAGACATGGAATCACCTGCTGTGCACAGCCAAATACTGGAAACCACCAAAACGTGGAAGAAAGGACAAACCTCATGACCACCCCACCAACAAAATGAAAACATCTTAAATGGTATAAACCAATCAGTCAGCATGTGCTTTAATAATGATATATTCTCATCACCAGGCTGGGACAATCCTAATCTACAGTGATAGGCTACATACCAGGTTAAACAGGAAACCTTTAAAATCATCGAGGGGCGCACCCCTCACAGTAAAAGAAATCTGGTAGGAATCAATAGATATTGTTTCTGACGTAGAAATTTACATGTGTTATCACTTCTACAAGGTGTGTTCTTTCTCCAGCTATTGCTGTTTAACAAACAAATGTGCGCACATGAAACCCTCCAAATTCAGCACACTCACTCAACTGCTCAACATGCTCAAGGGGCAGTGGACATCCTGCTGGATTTGTGGAAAGCTGAAAGTGTTTCTAGAACTAATTTCCCAAATTATTTGATGAAACAATCGGGGCATTTGCTGGCCAGGATCTCTGCAGAGGTTGTAATTAATAGGAGGTGAATATTTGTCTATCTAAATTAATAGCTTTTGATTGGGGTTCCTATATGAGGATGTGTGGAAGGTGGGGGGGGGGGAAAGCTTTTCATGTGTTCAGACGTTCATATTAATTTATAGAAGAATGTTCAGGGCTTAACATCAACAAGAATATGACAAATGTGAGGGTAGTGAATTTTGGGGGTTCCATAAGGTGACCCATCTTACCCTTTGACTCGCTTATTAAAGGGGTATCACTCGATCCTTGGCCTCAACCCCTTCACATCTTGCACCATCGAACTGCAATTTTGGTAATTATTAGAAACCTTGTATTTTCTCATCTTCATCTGAGCAAAATATTTTGAAGGACTTCTTTCCATTGATTGCTACAAGCAAACCCTAATTTGTGTATGGTAACCACAAAATATTTTGACAGTGTGCTATCGTAATAGCCTTCCCCTACAACAATTACCGCTCGCGTTGTAGATTGGATCCAAATTAAATTTGGAATTAGGAATTCGAGAATAAAAGATAGGATTGTTGTTTTGCCTAAGAGAAAAAAATAAATGGACCCATGCCCATCCAATTATGACACGAGATTAGATAGGCCAAAAACAACAAATCATATCGTTTATTTCATTCTTATTAGTTGTGGTGTTTTAATCACCCCAAGATATTTTGGTTGATTTCAATAATATAGTTACAAGGCCAAAAATTCCCACCGCTGTTAAAAAATGAACCAATCCGTACTAGATGCTGCACTGCGTAACCTTGTACACGCGCGCGTAAGCACTTGCGAGACGACGCACTATCTAAGATCGTCTCATATAAGATAGGCAACAAACAAGATATTGGTGTTTGCTTACAAATATATGAACATTGAATTGGTAATGGCACCTTTATTTGAAACCTTAATGGAATGAACATGGTTTATTCTGTGAAGTGTTTCCAAAATTCCAATTGTGTTAGAAAAGTGTAGGTGGGTCAACCTTACACTTACAGGAAATCACTCTATTTCAAATGGGGGCGCGACACCTTAGGGTTGAAGACCGGGCCCGTAACCAGGACTTTTTTTGAACGGCGATATTTTCGAAAGATTTTCTCCCCAAATTTCAAAATCATAAATTGCTGTCAGCTAGTACAGTGTTGTTCAGATGGGCTACCTTACTAAAATCCAAATTTATAGATGGGATAGGCGAAGGGACAGGACCGTAATAAGAAGTTTAGGAGAGGGGCTAATTCTTCAAAAAGGGTTTCTTGGGGGGGGAGGAAGGAATTGGCAGGAAGTGGACTTTTTCCCAAATATATTACCCATGTCTCTATAAACATTGATAAACTGAACCCATATCATCTTTATCCGCTGCAGATTTCAAAATCCCAATATCCAATAGAAAATAACAAGACAAACAGGACTAAAAAAATGCAGATCCCGCCATGGTGAGGTTATCCAGATAGTTCCTTCCCCCCCCCCCCACCACCATCATGAATGACACCTTGGTATCTATCCTGAGCTTGCATGTTACTTCACGTCTCCAAGTGCCCAAGGTAAACAGCCATGGGAAGGTAGCTAAAATGGCAAGAGTAAATAAAATTAAATTGCTACTTCAAGAAAACTGTATCACACATGGTGAAATTTGAACTAAGACTTCTGGATTCCTCTCATATATTGCAATTTTCAACTTTGAATGAATTTGCAAGGTTACTTTATAAAATGTAGGTCTCCCACATATACGCAACGACTGTATACTTATTATACAGACAGTGAGTGAGGGTAGGTTTTGAAAAAAAGTAGCTCGGAATATAAGCATAAAACTGGGGGGTGTTTGAGAGGTTATAAAACTGGCTGGAAATGAAAGAAAGCCTCCTTTTTATTTTTTGAAGCAAAAAAAAAAAAGCTGGACATCCGCTAAAAAGTCAAACTCTCACAGGCGATTAACAAAATGTTTATACAGGGATTAAACCATTTTATGCCACATCACATTTGCAAAAAATTTAGTGTTCCTGCCCAAGGAATTTCCTCTAAATGAAACTCAGTACATTACACAGTATAATTAATTCAGTCTCACACAAACGGCAGAAAGCAGACAGAAACTATCAAAAGAACTTTCAAATTCATATAGGGCACAGTGGATTGTTCAGCTAAACAACTCAATAAAGGATAAAATAATCATTACTTGGTGAAATTAAGGGTATTGCCCGAATTAAAGGATAAGAAGCGATTTGCTACTCCGAAACATAAAAAAATCAAAAATCATATTTTGGTATTTTTTGTACTGGCATGGATATGCGAAACATAACAAGTGGTTGGCTTGAAATCCAGTAATAACGACATGGGCAGTACGTTTACGTGACTATTCAAATTTGGACAGAGATCAAACAGATTCCTGGTACATATCCCAGATTTTAAGCGTGTAGTGTGAACCATGATCAGTACGTTGACCTCTGGAGTAAAATAATCTGGAGAGAAAATTGTTTAATAAAATATGCTCCGGAGCATATTGATGAACAGATCCCAGGACCAATGGCAAGCTCCTGGAGCAAGTGGAAAAAATTATTCTGTGAATACTGCTTCAGCAGCACCAGGAGCATATTTCTTCAAGAGAACCATTCTATTAAGATGCTTCAGGTGCTATTTGCCAGACAAGGTATGCTACTGGACATTGGATTAGAATGTTCTCCAGAGTTATATATGCTTCAGGGACCATATGCCAGGATCATTATTTTGGGCCAAAAATCTCAACAGCAAAACGCCCTCATACCCACTGAGCGGATAGAGTGCGGCCTTCTATGAGATTTTGAAGTGGCTAGAATCGGCGGGAGAATCAGCGAAAGCGATTCTCGCAAAGATTCTCGTTAAATTAATTTGCGTGAATCAATGTGGATTCTCGTAAACTTAGAAACTGAACCCGTAGTAGCGAATTAGATGATTCCCGCAAAAATTTATTTGCGGAATCAAGAGATGATTCTCGCACTCTGCAACGAAATTCTACCCTTGATTTGTCGTGAAAATTAAGCTCTAGGAACATACGGTTCCATGACCATATGCAACCAGGAGCATATTGAATACACATAGCTCCGGACACAGCATGTTTGACCCCCCTAAAAATTGTCTCTTTTATTATTAGAACAATTTTTAAGCAGTGGCGACACAATTTTGACAACTGATATAAGTAGGGACATTTGCAAGAGGTATCATCTCTGCAAAAATCTAGTCAAATCCATGCGGGATCTTGCCATATAGGCTAACAAAGGTCATTATTTGTATTGTTATAGCGCCATCGATGTACATTCTCCATAGAAAGACTTTGAAAACTAGATTTTTAAGAAAAATCAATTTGCACCGTTCAATGGAAATTTGGTAAACAGGTGCAAAAAATGGGGAGCGGGAGTGCCGCCTCCGGGAAATGGGTGGAAATGGTGGAAGTGTGTAAGTACCTATGTGAACATTGCATTTCGCTCATGAGGCGAGAAAAACTTTTTGACCCCCCTGCTGGTAAAAATTTACACAGAATGTGCTGGGGGACTAAATATTCCAAATCAGTTGTCAAAACTGTTGTATCCTTCGAAAATTTTTGTTTTATTTTGGTGGTGTCTAATTAAATGAGGCTTTCAAACAGCTGTGCTGAACAGCACAGTGAAGCATGAGGGTATGATCCTGGACAATGTGCATTTAAATTTGACTTGTCTCCACCCCCCCACCCCCCACCCCCCCCACCCCCCCCCCCCCCCCCCCCCGCCACAAATCAGATCGATTCTCGGGCAACGATAAAAGTTGCCGAGTTTGCGAAAAAAAAAAAAATTAAAGGTGCCAACAACAGATTTTAGGATCCATGGGAGTGGTCATATGTTGTGATTCTAGATTAGAACTCAAAAGTTTTCGTACCTTGTAATTTGCTACGTGAAAACAGTGTTTATTTTTTAAAAAACTTAAAAAAAGCAAAAAATAAAAACATTGAAAGTGAATTTTGTATTTGCTCTCCTATAATGTAGGAAAATAGAAAATTCACAATTTTGTACTAAAGAAATATTCTCAGCTTAATTCTTTAAGATGGGAATATTTTGATTTAGAGAAGCTTTACACCAGTGCCCAAAAATTAGAATTTTGAGATTTTTTTAGAGGCATAATTGAATAAACAACAAAATGTAGAAAGAAAGAAATTACAAATGCATAAATGAAATAGGTACATAGATGTACACAAAATCAAATATGAAATACATAAAAATATTAATTTTTAGAAATTACAAAAACATTTCTGGATCGTTGGACACCGTACCTGGAGATAGCCATCACATGCCACGTATTAAAAAAAGTTCACTTGGCAGTTGAAACCAGCAACCTCCATAATACTAGCACAAGGTTTGTCAATTAAGCTAAAAGCAAAGAGTTAGTTAGAGGAGCGATGATATTATCTATACAAGGTTAGGGTTCGAAAAAGTGTCAATCGCTTTAAACAGATAGCATCAGAAGGATACAGAGGTTGTGGTTCTAGTCTGGAAATACACATTTTTTTTTAAACACTTGCGTGTGCTGGCCATGCCTCTCAAGGTGCTGGCCTGCCTATCAGTGCAAGATTAATAAATATTTAGCAAAATTGGTAATGATAATGGTTAAGATATGGATGGGTATGGGTAAACATTTTACTTTAAAACAAAAATTGCATTTTGGGGGTGGGGGGATGGGGAAGAAACATACTTTTGAGATCTTAATTTAATGAATTTTAAAAAAAAGTCAGAGACAGTAGTAGTAAGGGGTCTTCAAGGGGTAAGTGCATGAGCGGCAGTAGAAGCAAAACCATATTCAGTAATCTCGTCAATCTTGAGGCGGTAAAATGTTCGAACCAGCAGAGTAAGCAGCCATCTAAATTGTTTGATCTACCAGAGCAGCAGTTATCTGCATTTTTTCCTGTTTCAACACAGCGGGTAAATGTCCGACGGGCAGTAATCATCAATTCTCTGAAAGGAGTACGTTCAACAGCAGGGTACAGCCTTAAATTGGCGATTATCCTGAGGGTTAGTTAGTGTCCGACTGCCCGTATTAGGCAAAAAAAAAATGGTTGTATTGGAGACAGTAAAGGGCCAGTTTGCAACAACAGGGTAGGGGGTTTTTTTGTTATAATTGCATTACTACATCAAATCAATCACACATTAGTCTATGTAATGTTATTAAGATTGATACTTTGACTCTTATTATAGAAAATATTAAAGAAGAAGTGCCAAAGTTACACCAGACCACAAAAAAACACAAAAAAATATGACGAAAATTGGTTATTAAAAAGCAGGGTAAAAAACAACTTGAAAAATAAGATTTTGAAAATCATAAAAAAAATTAGGTTCGATATACTTTGTACAGGGTGGGATTTCAAAATTAGGGAAGACGGGTTACTCCAATACAACATTTTTTTTGGGCCTAAGACAGCAGTCGAACATTTTCAATCGCCCAGGGAAAATGCCAGACCAGCAACCAGATCTCAAAGGGAGAGGAAAACATACAACACAGCAGTTATGAAAGTTAATCAATCCGCATCAGCAATAATCTGCAATGAAAATATCATAATTGCCGATATTTGCCGCTTGGCACGGATTCAACATTATTGTATGTCCAAAGTATAAATATGTAACATGCTACCGCACATGAAAACTCATGTTACTCCATCCATGTTTGAAGTTACTATTCGGGTGTAGTCGGTAGAGGGGATTCCATGTTGAATTATCTGCCACCTCTGCAGACATCCATCTGCATGATCAAAACAAGCTGTGTAAACCTCTCTCCGTCTCGTCCTTGGAACATACATGCCCTTCCCGATGAGAAAATAAAATAAAGAAAACATTTATTTGATTAACATTTAAGGAATTCATTTCAAACTGAGCATTATGGGCGAAAGGTGGCATGTGGGTTTTGATATAGATAGCACAAAAAATTAAAAAAAGCATGCAGGAATTCATCGCACCAAATAGTCTTTTGCAATTCTGATTTGCCACCATTCAATTCCCGAATAATGTTGGAGTGTCTTCGGCTGAGAAAAGGTAAATACACACTACTGCTTACTGGCTAAAAACTGCACACATTGGGTGTGTTGAATAATAGTACTACCTATAATCTCCGAGTCTCCGTCATACATCTTTTTCTGTGTCAAGGACACGGTCAGCATTCCCGCCAGACAGAAACCATGACAACGCGTAAAGAAAATACAAGTCTGAGCATTTACACGCAAACACCGCGGGCGGAATATAGACGCTTTTCAGGCAAAAGGAATGTGATGGCGACTGTAAGCCAGCTTATTACGTATGTAGTTCAGTCCCACATTTTCTGGTTTGTGCACTAATACACCACGGGGGTGGTGTCAGTAATGTCAGAGATCACATTAACATTAGGGAAAGGAATTTGTATCTGTGTGCCAACACCCAATGAATTCGGCAAAGTTGAGGATTTTGTGGTGGCAGAAAGTACATCATTAATAAAATTACCCATGTACAATCATCCCATGGAGAGATGGCAGCAATAAATATTATGAAATCGAATCGGCTAATGGTCCGGGCAACCACAGTGGCTGGCTGTCCTACCCTTGCGTCTGATGCTGTTACTATATAATTAAATTATTTTTTAAGTACCAGTGCGAGTGTATACGTGTTACATCCTAGTACGCTCGATATTAATTTATGCGCAGTCTTGTTGTTGTTCATGTGAATGGGTGTTTGTGGACATGACTACATACAGGATGATGATGAAACTTTGTTTGTAATTATTTAACTAAGTCTATGTCTACATACTGCGTGATCTATGTTCCGACTTATTGGTTCACATCGCAAAATGTGTTGTAGCACTGCCGTGAAACCCGACGTCTGCTGGGAAAGCTTGAACCCCCAACACTGTGGTTCTTTAACATTCATCCAAGCACGACACACTGATCATATGTCATTGTTAATGTCATTGACGACAACAAGTGCTGCTCCTCCGGCCGGCAAATTCCGCTCATGATTTGAAAATTCATCCACTCTTTTCGCGCACTAAAAATATTGCGTCCACTTAATGTCTGAAATGGCTCTGCATAAGGAACTTGGTGCATAATGCACTTTTCTCTCGAAACTTTTCGGTTATGTACGCCGACATCGCCTCCTGCCTCGTTGTTGACACTGTCATGTCACAAACAAAGCAATTATGTTTGGACCTCCGTACGCACATATTTTAACCGCGCGTGGTTAGAGGTCAACGTTCGATACACTCGTAACGTGATTGTGATTCGCGAACTGTAAGAAATCTGGAATTACCGAGTTTAATATTTAATAGATTCGCCGGAAATTGGGCAATTTTAAAATTACTTTTCAAGAGGAATGTGCACATTTTTACTAGAGGTCGAGAAAAACCGCTAAAACTGAGTGATTTTTATCATTTTGTAAAGAAATTATTTCCCGGCAAAATTATGTACTTGCCAGTGGTGTGCGGCACTGTTTTAAACGCGACGGGCTCTGCCGGTGGTGCATAGGAGAGCTTCAATTGCAATATAGGGATTGGGGAATTTGGAGTCCGACTCGAAAATAAGTGGTGAAAAACATGGGCACCCAAGTTTTGTTGCTGGCATTTGATGAACCTAAACTCTCATTTTATGGGTCTATAACAGTGTATAGTAATATAGGAAGGAAGATCTCAAAACATACCCAACCTTTGGATCATGAGTTGGCCGTCTTATCAACTGGACCACACATGGTGCCTCACATGTGGTCCAGCATTTAATGATCATCAAAAAAAAAAATCTAAGTAACGTGCACCTTTGGGGGCAAAATGAGTGTAAATTGTTCAGGGGTTTGTATGTGTTAAGGATAGGACTTTTGTGTGGGATAAACATGACCTTATTAGAAGGAAATTTCCACAAAGGTTGCATTTGTGGGATGGATGCAATACCCCTTCTGTTGTCTGGTATTGTAGGTGGTTCTTTTGTATTTCTTTGGCTTGGGTAAACACTTGGGACATGACCCCCCCAAAAAAATAAGTCTGATGTAGATATACAAAACAGGGCGGTTTCGAACCACAAGTCTCGCCTGCTTTAGCGCTTAATTGTAAGACAAAAAGCAGCACACAGAGCGAGTGCAACACTGTGCGAAGTCCAGGGTGTTCCTAAAAAGTTGTGCAACCAGAAATACGTAAATTTAGTAACTAGTTTTACTTCCACTCTTTCATTTGACACAACCTAGGGGTCACAAATTTTTCCATTGTGGAGATATTCATTTGCAAGTTGAACCCCCCCCCCCAAGATGATAAGTCGGAGATGTTTAGGAGTAGCACCCCCTGGTTTTCTTTTTGAATTTATAGATTCTTTACTTTCCTGCTCTCATTTGAACACCACCCAAGGGGGGTCAACAAATTTTCCACTGTGAGATATTAATCATGAGAAGAAGACTAAACAAGAGCATAACAAGATGTTTAGGAGTAGCACCAACGGGTTTGCATTTATTTAGATTCTATACCTCTCACTCTTCATTTGACACAACCTAGGGTCACAACATTTCCATTGTGGAGATATTAATATGAAAAGTCCCCCACCATTAGACAAGTAAGAGACATTTAAGAGAGGCACCCCCGGGTTTGCATTTATCGTATCTATATTCTCAATCTTTCATTTGATACCCCCATAGAGGTCACACATCTTCCGTTTGGGGGAGATATTAATCTTGAAAAGGTCCCCACACAGGTAAATAACAAGAGATGGTTAGGAGAGCACCCCGGCGTTTGCATTTATAGTATTCTTTATTCCCGCTCTTCGTTTGACACACCCTAGTGGTCACACCATTTTCCATTTAGTTATTAATCATGAAAAAGTCATGCAAAAATCCCTTAAAAATTCACTAAGCGTTTAGTAAGCAATATGAAAATTTATTCAATTTGGCAACACCTATTTTTGAAAAAATATTGTGACCACATTTTAAATTTGAGTCGCCTACGGGGTCCAGAAAGTTGTTTTGAAATGCACAATTTTGCGGATTTTCACACATTTTCCAAGAATGTTAACAGGCTGGAAACCCCAAAAAGACTACCAGAAGAGCAAAAAACCATTTCAATGACAACATGGGCACTGATCTACCGATATATATGGATGTTAATACCTTGTTGGTGTACTCCCCCCCCACCTTTTTCGATAAGTATTCTTGTTTTGTACACCTGTTGCATACACCACCAAATCACACCACAGCCATATCGGCCAAATAAACACATTGCTGACCTTAATTATTGAAGGTAAACAAAACTCCTGATCAATCTTTTTGAAGGTGTTAGTAATTCACACTGACATTGACAACCTGAGAAAAATTTGGTTGAAATGGACCAAGCATTTAGCATTAGTTGAATTTTAAAATATCAAAGAATGCCCCTTTCAGTGGCCCACATTCAGTCTGACCACAATTATATTCACACAAAAGATGTAACATATAGTAGTCTCAGGCGAGAAGGAATTTTGCATATTCCAACCGGTACCAATTAGCGATAAGCAATTACGCATATTAATTAGATCAATTGGCATTCACAACAATGCCCCTTTATTATCCACTTGCACTTTGACCGAAATTTGTGATTATACAAAAATTTGTACGGCATAGAAGTCTCCTGTAGCGAAGGAAGGATTTTGC
The DNA here is from genome assembly GCA_023653785.1 of Ophioderma brevispina. Classification (NCBI taxonomy): domain Eukaryota; kingdom Metazoa; phylum Echinodermata; class Ophiuroidea; order Amphilepidida; family Ophiodermatidae; genus Ophioderma; species Ophioderma brevispina. Next base: position 25,256 of record JAMKCH010077521.1, on the reverse strand, counting down.
AATATACAATGTACCATCTTCAGTGATACAAGCACTTATGAATATTTAATTAGATCATTTGTATCAAAAATGCCACTTTCCTTTCTGGCCCACCCCAAAGCACTTTGACCAAATTATTATTCAACCAACCCAAAAGATGCATGCCATAACTATTCTTTCATGCAGTGAAGGAATTTTGCCTATCCGTGGTACGGTTTCAGAGATACATAATTACGCATATTATTTTAATTAGCTCATTTGCAAACCAAGACGGCTTGTATCCAAACGCTCAAATTGACAAAAGTTGCCGCACCATGATAGCTTTCATGCAGTGAAGGACTTTTCCGTATCCAATGTACGGTTTCAAAACTTATAGCAATTACGATGTTTGTTGAATATAATTAGATCATTGGAAATACTTACTTTGCCCGAAATACGCCCCGAAATCTAATCAGGTCGAGAAGTCCACAGCCCGCTTCCTCACCAAGTTACATAATCATACGACTTACGAACTCAGAAAACTTGTATACACAGGCCTTGCGGGGAAACTTTTTCGGTTAATTATGCAAAATAGATATTAATTAGCATATTTTACGCCCAAAATCTAAATCAGGTCGAGAACTCGTGGTGGACCCGCTCTTTCCACCAAGTTACATCATCCTAGACCTTACGGAACTCCACGATAAATCGTTACACAAGACGTGAAACGGACGCAGGGGCAGACAGGGACAGCATGACAGACGACAGGACAGACAGACGACGGACAGACAGACAGACAGGGACAGAAAAGTGTATACTAAGTCTCTGCCGAACAAAGTCAGGCGAGACAAACAAAGGACCCTAAAGAGAAATTGGTGAATGTCTTTACTTTAGACAATGTTTAAAGACACTATCAGTGATTACCTGAGAGTTCAAAAATTGAAATTGACAGGAAATGCATAAAAAGGATAAGGGGGGGGGGGGTTTCGTATAAATTTCATAAGTTATTTTTTCCACAGTGAAGAATTGCCAGAAAGGAAGAAAACGCATGGTCTTAAAAAAGATTGACTATCCATTCAATACTGTGTTGTAAGTAAGTGGTCCGTTGGACAGTAGTAATGACTAAAATATCGATTTGTGCTTATTAGGTTGTTTCTGGTATTATCATTTGTTTTATATATAATAAAAAAATTAAAAAAATTAAAAAAATGGTAAAAATCTGATTTTGAAGATTTTGATTTTTGGATTTGCAAATCACTGATAGTGCCTTTAGTGATAACTTCCCAAGTGTTAATTAATTTTGGTCATAAAAGGGTAGGTTTGGCTCAAAGTGGGCGCTCAACTATGAGGTGTGAAATACTACAGGCCACAGGCCTTATAGGCACAATTATACTGCTACATGTTTTAGACACCAAAAAATTGGGCTTAAAAGAACTTCACCAGACAGTCATTTTAAAGTGAAGGAGCTGCCACATGGCAACATGGAGAGAACTTTGTGAATATTTGACAAAGATACTTTTTCTTAAAAGGCCAAACTATATACTAAACTGGGAGCTATTTTTTAACCGGTGGGGTATTTTAACCACCATTGTCAAAAAGGCAAAAATTTCTGAAGGCAATTCTTTATTAAAAAAAATTTGTACTCACAGACCATGTGTCTACATTGTAGTAGGCAGCTTTTCCTCCATGATCGTGTTCTTTGCAAATCGACTTTAAATTCGACTGAAAAAGAAGTTGTTGTATTCTTACGGAAACTCTGAAGAATTGACAATCCTGCAAATTACGAGTATCAGAAAAATACAGATTGTGATAGAAGACTTTAAAAAATTATAATTTAAGTGCGTATTATGTGTAGTACAGAGAAAGTTCTAGTGAAGGTTGGAATTTTTAGATCTGCGTAGTGTATAAGGGGAAATTTTCGCGAGGTTTGATTTCGCGATTTTGCGACCACCGCATGTGTGAACATAAAAAACACCAAAAATAAAAACTTTTCGCGAAAATAATTTTCCAATATTTGCATTGAATTGATGTCAATACCATGAATCTAAAGTTCTCGTGCATTTGGCAAACTGTTAAAACGAGAAAATATATTATGCGGGAAAAAATTTCCCTTATACAAGTAATTGTTAACAGTTATGTATTGGCCTACATAGTAAAGGGCTGCAACTTCTGAGAAAGAAATACCACAAAACCACTGGGAGTGATAATGTAGGAACCAAGACTAATTTAGTTTAAAGGTCCATGGCCGATCGATTATTGCCTCGTCCCCAGAAGCCCCAGATTTACCGAAGTGATTAACATTGTGTGTCAGAAGGAAACGCTGACTATTTTTCCATTACCCTGTGAAATCTTAGAGCCAAAGGATGGCTTGGTTTGGAAGTTATGAGAGAAGCAAAAATGTGCCCCATTTTGGTAGACCAATATTAATTTACACCAGTCCTCTATGGGGGCTGCCAAAATCACGTTTTTAGTCTCACATCAAACGGATTGAAACAATATCGGCGCGAAAAATTACAGAGGTGTTTTGGAGGAAGAAATCTATCAGATGTGGAAATACTTCATATCCCTTAAATCGTGCCATCCTCCTTTAAAAAAAGTATTTTTGTCCCTTTTCCTCTATCGAAAGCAAACTAGTAGTCAGGGGAACTTTGGTCTGTGTACAGAGAGAAGGTGGAAATAAATAAGCCATAGCTTATTTTTCAGGATAGTTTCCTAATGTTGTAAGGAACAACATATCAAAAGTCCCCAAGAATCCCCTTGTGCTTATATATCAAACATACTTGGTATCATCTGAAAGCTGGGTTCATTATCTTTAATTTACTGCAAAAATCATTCACATCGGTTAGGTATAGACCGAGCTACAGTCGTTTGAATCAAGTAGTCGGTTTTCTGCTCTGTCCACGGATTCACATTGAAATGAACGGCGTTCAGCGAAGGAAATCTGTGTCCAGAAGAAAATCAGGCTATTCATTCACTGCAGATTCTTGATTCGAAAGACTGTAGCTCGGCCTATACTTAACCAATTTGAATGATCTTTGCAGCAAATTAAAGATAATGAAATAAACTTTCCGCAGATATCACATATGTTAGATATATATTATTTAAAAATTCAAAATGGCGGACACAATCAGGGTCAATTTTTTTTTTGGATTCACCTTTTTTTTTTTTTTTTTTTTCGATTCCCCATTCAATTACGTGTTGTAGTAAGTGTCCGAACGGACAGTAATGACTAAAATTTCCGATTCTGTCCTTATTAGGTTGCTTCTGGTCTTATCATTTGCAGGGTATGCTAGGATACCTGTGCTTGTTACATACATGCAAAAATCTGATTTTTGATGATTTTTTCGATTTTCTGATTTGGCAAATCACTGATAGTGTCTTTAACCGATTTTCCGCAGATATCACATATGTTAGATATATATTATTTAAAAATTCAAAATGGCGGACACAATCAGGGTCAATTTTTTTTTTATTCACCCTGTAATATCTATTTTAGCTGTGAAATATTGTGTATATGAGGAGTACTATCACTGGAGAGACTCTAATGTTGCACCCATATGATGTCCCAGTTACATGTTGCTAACAGCTGTATCATTGCATTACATGTCATGGCAAACAACTTATTTAAATTTTTCTCCACACCAAAAAAAACAAGAAAAACATTCTGCAATCATCTACAATAGTGGAAAAGCTTCAAAATAGTTCATGATGTAACAGTATCCCACTGTGTTTCAACCAACGAGCTTGAATAAATTAGAGCACCCTGCTCAGCGAGAAAATGAAGCCGATTCAGCGAGCCATGACATCACATTTACATCGTCTGCATCACAATCTGATTTTATGAAAGCCGGCATTGTGACCACTGGATATCAGTAAGGTAAACTACCATTTTATAGTCGGAACAAAAAATAGGCGAGGGGCTGTTATGTCGATAATTTTGCCGCCAAAAGGTGAATTTTTGATCTTTTTTTTTTTTTGACAGCATTTACGATGCCAGTCTTCTGAACCACGGCAGGTCATCGCCATCTTTAAATTTCAACGTTGCCATTTGCTAACACATTACCAGCAATCGTACACTAAATCCACTCCGAGTGTCAAAATAACAAGAAAAAACTGAGGTCCAGCATGATTTGGCGGGCCTGATAAGATTAACTAAAACAATTCTGCCCAAGTTTTAGTGCATGTTTCAGGCGGTCACCTTGTTGTGTCGCCTTACATACATTGAGTATTGCACCACAAACGAAAAATCACGTAATTCACCAAATTCATTCAGGAAAGTGTTCTATAATTTTGGCACTGCCCCAAATACTGGCTTCATGGGCCCAAAAATGGAAATTAACTGAAGGAATTTATTGTGTAGGCCGCCAGCTTATAGCCTGGAAGGACCACTTAGCAATCCGTTGTGCGTGTGTATGTGTGTGTTGTGTATGTGTGATGTGTGTGTGGATTGTGCTGTCTCAAGTTTTTTTAACTTGACCTCAATGAAAGTCGTAACTCAATGGAAATAAACTCGTCATAGGTGCCCACAATGGCGATCGCGTAATCGTTGATGAGGTCAAAGGGTCATGTTGCAAGGCGTCAAAGGTCATGTGAGGTCCAAGTTGAAAATGGGCTAAAAATGCTAAAATTCATCTAAACTTGAAAACTCTGAAGTTCAATTGGCACCAAACTTTTGGCATAGTACTCCCCCCCCCCCCCAATTAAAAAATCCCCCCCCCCAACAAATTCCGTGAACCATGCGATCCATCTATGTTGCATGAGACAAAGCGTACGTACCAGGGTCAAAGCGTCATGGGGGGACCCACAGCTTATATTCTTTGAATATAGAGAGCCGGGGAAAGCCCGACGAAAAGAAGAAATTCTAGTTTGATTTAGGCTTGGTGGCCGCTTCATTATTTCGACATGATTAGACAACATGGTAATATGAGGAGTGTTATTGAAATTGTAATAAAAATATATATTATTTACATAACACGAATTCCTGTGAACAAATAAGACATTTTTCTAAAAATGTATAGTTCCTTTGCGTGACGTTTTCTATTTTGCCCTTTAGTTCAGAGGTTTAGGTAGTTGGGAACTAAAAAACTGGCAATACACCAATGCCAACAGTCCGCCGCTCTAATTTATTAAGCTCGTTGGTTTCAACATATTCCAAAGCCAAAACCATATGGACCTACCTACTGGATTTGTGTCAAGAATTGCAGAATAGCCGCCACCCCACCCCACGGCCTCCTGTCTGACGTCGGATGGAGGAGCCAACATATCATTATGCAGAAGACGTTTGGAAGCAATACTATGAATAGATGAGCACATATGCTCTGGCAAGCGCCTCAAGGATGTTTACCATGGACAAAATGGACAAGACAAGTGTATATCCAAGCATAATGCACAGTGTCAAACTCGCTTGTTTGATATCAGTCTGTTAAAAATCAAAAACAACAAAATATTTAGTGTGCTTTGTACATTGATGATTACTATATAAACCTGCCCATCAGGTTCAGTCACAAGTCACACGTAAAGCACTAGCAAATCTTTTTTCAAAAGCATAAAATTTGCGCCCAAAAAAATTCGTCTATGTAGTAGCAGTAGTAAATCCAACGTTTTGACTCCGCGTTTTGTCCTCGTAAAAAAGCGCTGACGGCTCACATCCATACCTCTATCAACGGCCCTTATATGATTAAATCTATCTACGTTGTTCACTCCCCTCCTTGCCTTGTCCCTAAGCCGCCCCTGGTATTTTCATGGTCATTACAGAGCTATTTCCCACTTTGAAGTGGTCGCCATAAACCTAAAATGCCCATTAGTGTTGGTCGCGTCAACCTGAGTGCCGGTGCTGCAGACTAGGCGTGTCGGTGTTGGTATTTTCAACCCTGCGTCATAGTCACAAATACTCCCTACACCAACACACGATTAATCAAGTGGAGCCCACAAACAGGAAAAAAAGGTCGGTTTTCGCCGATGTTTTTGATAAAAGCGGTTCAAATTTAGAGAAAATTTGACGATAAAAGTTCCACTTTATGTGATGATTTTCAAAACGTCCAAAAAAGCACCATTTTGGGGGGTAGCGCTCCATTTTTCCAAAAAGTTCCACTTCTTAAAAAAAAAAAAAAACCCCGGTAAAAAAATCCTGCCCTATGGCACTGTCTACTTAAAAACACCCCCCCCCCCCCCACAATATTCTAGTTGTGATAGAGAGTGCCCCATTAGCGGTGTTACATTGCATTCAAAAAGACTTGAGTATATATCCTAATTCCCTCTGATTTGAACTTCTTGTTGAGAACTAGTAAGAATGTTTTGGATGTTAGAGGCAAAAGAAATATAAAAATACTTTTAAGTATTAAGTACTTTTAAAAAAGTTATTGCGAGGTGGGGGGGGTGGTGGAAGGGAGCCCTGTACGTGCTGAGTTTCTGGCCCGATAGTATGGTCCAGGACCATAAACAGCTTTAAATAATCTCATTTCTACTCAAGCGACCACACTCTGCATGTTCAATCTTGAACTCCAAGATAAAAAAGAATGAAGAAAAGGACATCGCCCGGATAAAGCGAATATGAAGGACGCCCTACCTCTGATAGTTTTCATGAGACCGGTGTGAACTTGAACGTTTTGAATAATAAAGCGAGATGCCCTCAAAGTTTACCTTTGCTGAGTTTTCAAAAAATCCACTTTAATAAATTCCCCAAAAAGTCGACGAGTTCTTGAGGTAAAAGTTGATAATACAGGATCAAGCCCGGTAGCGAAGTAGTTCCATATTTTGAAGCCTATGCCACAACTAAGGAACCACAATACCTGCCGGTTGCAAGGATGTGCTGCCTATATTATTTAGCCAACATATAGGCTGAGCTGGCGTTATGGATTCTGGGGGTGGAGAGCACCTAATTGTGGCATTTTTGTTTTCTGGGGGGCCGGAACACTAAATGCGGAATGCCAAAAACAACACGAACTTTTTACATACAAACCATACCTATCACTATATAGCAAAGATGCTAATTACCAAGGGCTCCTCTGTTCAGCCTGCCCTTGCCGCATGAGCACATGTTAACAACAGACCCTGACCATGCACGTCATGGGTGCTCATAAATCATACTGAAATACAGGGGTGGGATGTTTTTGCTCAATACAATGGTGAATGAAAGCTAGTTAACTACGCCATGGGAATGATATAGCATAGCCTGTAGTTAAACTGCCTCGGGATATAAATAGCGTGCGTCAGCGGCCATTGTGTTGTATTCTAGACTCCACTGGGGCTGAAGACGGCTTATATAATCTTTTTAAATCTTAGCCAGCATAACGCTAACGGTATTTTGGGGATGTTATAAAGGGAACCTGCCTCATGTAGCCCTCCTTTGTAGCTTTTATAAAGGACAAAAGGTCATCTATAGGCGTCACTTACAAGCTCCAGACAAAGGGCAGCTAGGAACATCTTCTGTTCCTGCATTTAATCAAGTCGGTCATTGAAATGGAAAAGGAGGCATACTATATAAGCTTTGCTTTTCCAGAGAGATGCCCCTAAGTTTCTCAGACTTTTCTAATTTTTCTGATTACACGTGTATTTGGGGATAAAAAGAACAGAACCTGGTCAAGTCGCCCCCAAACAAAGTCGCCCCAAACAAAGTCGCCCCAAACAAAGTCGCCCCAAACAAAGTGCCCCCATGCCAAGTCGCCCCCACATTGTAAACCAAGTCGCCACCAACACACACCAAGTCGCCACCCAACACACACAAAAGTCCGCCACACCAACTCACACCAAGTCGCCCCCCCAAACACACCAAGTCGCCCCCGCGCGCCCACGGCTCAAGCACTACCTACCATAAGCCAACTCAAGATGTGTGTTTGTATTTCATGTGGGTAGGTTTAAAGCGAATAGGCGGGATGATCTCCGCAGAAAATATACGTATGTATTTAACTTAGGTTGTCTCTGCATGCATGGCTGCTGATAGCCCCCCCCCCATTGGGCAGTCATATAGTTGCCATCAAGAGAGTTTGAAAATCAAAAGTATACGGAGTCGCAATGCAACCTAAATATTACGAGCAAATCAGTGCCACATTCTTAAGCGAATGACGGTTTCGTTAGAGAATCTTCCGCTCTATTTTAGATGATGCGAGTACCCAATATGCAAAGCAATATATCACGCCGTATAAGTGCCTTTTGCTAATAGCATGTGGTGCCGGTTTTGCAATAATTGGCATGAGTGGATTGAATGCTTTATTTTAAAAAATCATGGTGCAGATTCTCCTGTGCGAGTTTATTTCGGTGACCACTACGTTAATGTATATAAAATATAAACACATATGTGGGTATGGCCGTATTTACATTTATAGACTAGGCAGGCCATTGTTGTCAACTAGAGTAACGTAAAATACACGGCTAAAATCGGATGTGCGATCGATAGGCATATATAATCACCAAACTTGAATGCCCAACCCAATTGCAAATCAATAATAATGGAGTGTGATAACTTGTCGACCCGGATGCCTATGCTCACGAGAAATTGAAATAATGGTTATAGGTATATGAAGATAGTATTCCTGGTTATGGGAGTAAAACATTAACGTCTGCGGGGCAATTCATTTAGGCAAGCGAAGATACTTCGATAAATTGAGGTTTACTCTTAAACTGCACTAATGAATAATCAATATGGTTCTACAATGTTTAATGCTTGAAATCCTTGCGACCTAATCAAGTAAAACCCTGGTCTGCTGACTTGAGACGTTATCTTTTGGTTTGCGTAATTTTCTTTTACTATTTTTAATGTAAGCATAATAGTTTAGTTACATAAAATGCCTTGGAACCTATATATCTTAATTATGCAAACAAAAAGCAGGTGGTCAAGATCTATTCAGACGGAGTTAACAACATGCTGCTTTTCCAGAAAAAATGGGTATTTTTTTTGTCAAGATATACAGACGACATTGATTCCATACTAATATTCATTAATCGAGTTAGGTCTCGTAAATGCATGAGAAGACCACAATATTTCAGCCAAATCAATTTTGCCTATAACTTTGCGAATATTATCAAAAGCAAACTGGGTATAAGTGTGGGCGGTTTGAAAAATTTACTGCTGGAAAAAATGGTACCAAAATGCGAAGGACAGACATGACACCTGTCTTATCTTCTCAATTGGTTAGAAGCCAAAATTTTAGAATTTTGGTTTCAGGTATTTAATTAATTTTAACTCATAAAAACAAAAGTAACAATTGAAGCCTAATTTCGCGTAGGGCTTAATTGTAGCTATATTGTCGCAATTTCAGTCAGTCGAGGCGGCCTTTTCATTTTTTTTGTACCACCGTGGTGGAATTGACTATTTCTGATCAACTTTTCAGCCTCTCTTTCAGACATCAACATCCCGGAAGAACGTGACGGTTTTTTTTTTCGTAGCTAACGTCACGCATCTTCAACGGTAAGAATTGGTAAAGCGATTAAGAGCACGAATTAGAGTTGTTCAAAAAGTCACTTTCCTTGCCCCCAAAAAGAAGAAGTATGGGCACGCCCACTGATTATGAAAAAAAATTATGGAGTGCGTTTTGTATATATAATAAAAAACTTTTAGAATACACACGCACGGAAAAATAGAACATGTACATTTGATTTCACTTCAAACTGGTAGTGGAAACTCACTGATAACCATTGCCTCGCGAAAATTGGGCCTCCGCCATTCATACATAGGTCAGCTCGTCTTCTCTCACGAACAGATATCCCTCAATTGGAACAATTTAAAGAATGCTGCGACTACAAGGCGTCGGTTTAGGTCAATCATGTATGTTTTAATGGGGCGAATTTTTGGTAGCTGTCAATCAATAATGAATTCTACGGTCGGCAGTAGCTCCCTTGCCAATGCACTTCCCCATCAATAAGAAAAAATTGGGAGTTTCAAAGTTTCCAAACATGCGGCGGTTTTGGTTTTTTAATAAAGTTTTGCCAAGACACGGCAATTTTAGGCCTACTAACAGAAAAGGTATGCTTCCAAAAGAATTACTTCCAAAAGATTCTAAAATAATGCTTTACCGCGAGACGATTAAAAGAAAGATGCGGGGTCTCTACTGAAAGCCCGTATATGGGGTTTTGATGGGTTAGTTCATATGGGCCTGTAGGCCTATGCGTGTGTTGTTTGTCTTATGGCTAAATTGTATAGGAGAGACTTGTATTATCGGCTTAAATGCTATAGGAGTTCTATCTTTTTGCAATTTATTTATTAAACATTTGATTTCATATATACCCCAACACAAAACATTCTCTTTTGGAAAAGTGGTTAGCTCCTGAAATGACATAGATCATAGATTACGCGGCCTTTGTTGTTCAAAAATAGGTTAATTGGTTCGTCCCTACCCAAGTTGTTTCCTCCGAAGGCAAGTGGATTCGACTTGATCGCGTCTGACCTGGCGATGATCAGACTGCCTCAGACCACGGACATACAACCGGAGCAGACAAGTAAAGCCTAAGAGCCCTAATTACATTTTTTGTTAGTAAATATTAAGAGATCGTGAACATACTCGAAAATAACTCCATGTTTAAACAAAGTGCGCACCCCTCAAAAATCAAAAAGCGATGGACGCGCTTAAACCACGCTGTAACGAATTCAAAATTGAAATAGCGAATGAAAAGGAGATTGATTGACGTGAGTTTTCGAATAAGACCATCATCAATCCATTGACTTTGGGTTCAGCTTAAAGTCGCCGCCTATTAGTCAGCTCCTCGAGAACGCGTCATGTTTTGAGAACATGCCCATATTGATTGCCGTCATTCTTTAGCAACTTCTAAAAGTATCAGAAATCACATTTCATTTTGGCTAAAACTAATCTAAAGCTACTCATGTGTATTTTTTATCGAAGGTATTGCTATATAGGTGCATCCCATTTTAAAATAGTAGATTTGGCTTCCCACCCCCCCCCCCCCCCACCCCCCATTTGGAATTTGAATTATGACTTAATGTTAAAAGCGCCCCATACACTTCGTTCATTGAGATCCTATAGTATATCTGTAACTCCATAGTTTGAAAACTATAGCGCGTTGAATAAATAATTATCATCTAGGATTGTTGATATTGCGCATTTATTGATACTTAAGTAAACCAAATCAATTAAGCACACTAATAATCAAAAAGTTATAACAAGAAGAAAATGTCCTTGTTTTGTTTTTTTTTTTTTTAGTTCAAAAAGAACACAAAAAATCGCTAATTTAGGTATCTTATTTTCACTCAATTTTTGATAGATAGTTAAAAACATCGTATTCATTTTAATTCCCAATATATTATTTTGAAAGAAACAATAATATTTAATATTCTTTAATATGTGTTCTAGGTTTCTCCGTAACGGTAGCATATTATTGTGGCACTAAAGTATTTAGTTTAATAACAGGATCCCGAGTGAGATTTTTTTATTCCCAATTAGGCCATATGTGATAAAATTTATTACATGGATTAACATGCACAGCTCTATAAGCTATGAAAAATATAGAGATAAGATCACATATACCTCAAAATCATTCTGTTCTGTTCCCGTATGTCCCCAACAAACATACAAATATAGAGTTCCTAGCCACAACTTGATATAATTGGACAGTAACTATGAGAATTTCCTTTGTGTACTTAATAAATAAGCGCAGTAAAGAAGTGTGATTTGAGTAAGTAGTGAGTCAAACATTTTGACGGTGGTATATCAATCAAATACCATGATTAGTGCACGTATCGAGTAGTAACTTAAGAAGCGGCCCCCGCTTATCATGGATACACGACTGGCCCGGATAAGCTTAATAACACAGCTCAACGAATCCTAACAACTAAAACCATTATCAATGACTGGCACAAACACGAACGAAAAGACTACTCATTGAAATTACTAAAATTAATTTCAAACGAGGTTACACTTAATGTTGAGTGATACATGAAATCATTATTTTGAGTGCCTGATTTTGAAGACATAGAAATGAAGGATGATAATGAAAATGATTTTCTTTAACGAACTTGTAAATACGAACCATAAAAATTCTTAACCAAGCCGAACGTCAATGTTATTCGCAAGCGCTTTGTGGCTTTATGTTTTTAGAAAACGATTTTTGGACAACAGTTCTAAACAGTCTTAAGTCGCAATATTTTATTCTTAAGAATGTTATGGTACGATATGTAGGTTAACGATTCGATCCACTCTTATTTTTAAATTATTTTGACACTGGCATGACATTTCCATTGAAACAAAATATCCAGTACACATTTTTATTCAATTATTATTTCAAAAAGAAAAGAAAAAAGATGATTTCCCCTCGTTAAAATGGATATGCTTGAAGTAAAAGAAGTTTTCTTAACCTAAAACCTGGTTTCTTCTTTTTGAGGATAAAAATCTGCACTCGATTATAGTTGCCAAACATCTATGTTTTCATGAAAGCAATAGGGACAAAATATCAACATCGTAAGTTTTGAACTTGTATGATGTTCCAAATCAGCCAGCATTGCCGTGCACGGCAGAAAAGTCACCTCTTTAAAAAATGTGTTCTCGGTTTATTCACTTCAGGTTGATGTAATATAGAGTTTTCCCGAAACCGCTCAATTTGTGTTTTATCAACAACAAAAATCATGATTTGTAATTGCCAAGTTTTTGCGAAGGCTTTATGTCTCAAACACAAGCCTACCAATTTGTTAATTAGGAGCGCTGCTATTATGTATAGCAACCTATATAATATGTTCAATGCTGAAATGCTGAGGATTAGGAATGATATTCCCCGTAGTATATGATTAAACGCGAAAACGCGAAATCTTGCTAATTTAAAAGAACAATGTTTCCTTTCTGTTGATCTCTAATGGCGAAATAGAAAACATGAATCGTACACCGAATCCAATTGAAATCGATTGCATTAAATTGCCAAAATTGGCCGGGAAACCTATTGGCGAGCATGATAAATTTTCAAAATAAAAAATATTTTTAAAAATGGGGGGTGCACTTTTCTTGAAAGGTCTGTGTCGGACACATATCAGTTCTCATGGAGACTCATCTTTTAGTATAGTCTCAATCGAAGTCGGCTTACAAAAATCTTGTCAAATCGGTTCACAAAAATATGACAATATAACGGGGACAACACGAAAACCGACTTGTGTGGAGTGGAGTGTAGTTTGAATATATTCGTAATCAGCATGTGAATTTTGTGTGGACAAAAAAACGATTTTTAGAAGTATTGATGGAACTTTTTTAACCTGAAAAAAGGAGAGAAGAGAAAATCAGAAACCTTGTAGAGTGTGTTGCCAAAAAATATTTTTCTTTGCAAGATACACAAAATATTCTGTAAAACAATTTAAACATATAATGGCTTATACAAATAATGAAAAAGTGCATAGCTGGTGTCGGATAAATCAAACTGGGAAACAAAAATAAGATTATGAGACCAAACATAAATTTTGCAAGGGATACACCAATCGATATCGTAGGGGGGGTGGGAAAAATTTCGTTCGGCATGTATCATAAGATTCAAGATTCAAGACGGTATTTATTTATTCATCATACCATACAAACCAAAAAGTTGATACATCAGAATTGTATACTACAGTAGAAATGGTAACATTGATATTATGATCAAAATTAAGGGAAATAATTGAAGTTGAGGTTGGGTTGAGTACAAAAGTAAGGGACAAAATGGTATGCTTAAAATAATACAACTCTTTAGTAGCAATAATAGAAAAAATAAAAAGAACATATACAATAATAGATAAATATGTATACCTATATGTATGTAATATGTTGGACAGCAAAGTAAATTATACGAAACATACGAATGTGGGAAAAAACAATGTAAAAAATATAATCAAACTTGTGGAAGAGTAATAAATTGAAGGTGTGGAAGATGCATGGGGAGAAACCACTTGAGAAAGCTTTTATGGTTCCACCCTGAAACAAGGACGACACAAAAGAGACGAACTATCAATATCATCCATGTAAAGTTTTCGAAAATTAACTTCGAATAACTGTTTGAGTAATCAAAACATTTAGGCTATCTCAAAAGAGTAAACCTTCAGTCCAAACGGGTGGAATTTCCGTGGAAATCCTTCAGTCCAAATGGGTGGAATTTCCAATGTTTCTCATTGTTGAGAAAAAACGCTTCGTGAAAAAGATCACGTTATACTCTAAAATGTTTTAAAGATGCTTATTCTGATTTATGTCTATGTCTATTGTGTTCTCTACTATATGAGAGCCTGGCACTTGCACATAAGCCCCATCAAGTACCGTGGGAAATAAACTTGGGGTTTTGATGGTAGAAGCAATAATGCATATTGCAAAGCCATATTCAATACTGTGCTAATATCGGTGGTTAACCATAAATACGGCGTTTTTTATTTATATCGTGGGAATAAAATGGATTTAAGGGCTCAAATTTCAGGACGACAATTAAAAAAAAAAAAAAACACGGCCTTTCATCTAATATCAAAATCATGATACTTCCGGGTAAATCGGAACACACCTTTACTATGATTCTGCAATCCTAGAGTTTCTTTCTCTCTCTCTCTCTCTCTTTAAAACCCTCGTGACCGACTGGAGAAAACGAACTACTCTGGAAACTATTCTAACATTCGAAAGTCCCGTGGGAGAATCGGAATGCAAAAAGGCAGATTCCATGAAAGTAATTCAGAAATTGCAAGTGATGCATGAACATGTCGATTATCCCATCAAAGAGTAAAAAACGCTTAGACAAACCAGTGGCCTTAATATTTCGGTTGTTAAGTTTCAGAGCCTAACAACATAGGCCTACCACATCATAGCTGTGTAACAATCCGTATAATCTCTGAAACGATGCCACACTTACAGATCGCATTCATTTCCAAATATTTCTATATTAGTTTAGGTGTGATGCGGTTAATTGAATTTTTCTTTGAAATATAATACTATAGAATTCTTAATGGTAATTGGAAATTGACTTTGACACTATAGGGCTTTTGTTAAACGGCTGTTTATTTAATCCAAAATAGGAACAACTACCAAGTAAATCTTTTTGCAAGCGACTACATTGAAAGCCCCACATAGGCCTATTGATCTCGTAAATTTCCCTATAGCCTAATTGTACTATATTTTCATTTTTGTATTTCAATACGTTTATATTTTCATTTTTGTATTTTTTCTGTTTTGATGACATGAACAAATGATTTGATTGATTGATTAATGTGGGGTCAGCCGCAATTACACATAATCATAATACCAGAAAAAGGTAAACTCTTCCATAAAAAGATCCAAAAGTGACCAATGTCAAACCTAGAATAACTAAATATATTTTGGTAAAGGAAATAGCTGTGATATTGCAATATCATAAAATCGTATGAAATGCACCCTCACCTCTTCCCCACTTTGTCGCATTTCATATTTATCGTTACTATCACGATGAAACACCCGAACTTGCAACAATTTTCGCTCTTCTTTTTATAACAGGCATTACGTTTAACATATGGCCCTATGTGAATTACTGAATATTTGATCCCATGCTCCGCTCTCAACTTGTAAGATGTATTTTGGCCCATAAAGTTGTTAAGAATGTATGGTTTACTGCCTGTCATTTTTTGTTTTTTTTTTGACCTAGATCGGCGTACTTTTCGAACAAAGTCGCCTCCAAAAGGAAAGCGGGTGATCAGAGCTTGCGCGTGGACCCTACGAATTCATGGATGAAAAGGTTAACTTGTTTCTGCGTTATAGGTCCGATTCCTCCTGTGAATTCTGTTGTGGATGGGTGATCAGTGGTCAATCAGGTCATATTACTTGGTAATGCATGGTAATACAATATAATATTAGTGAACAAATTTAACTTCGGAGTCAAACATAGCCGTAAAGTCCGTGAAGTCCTTCAATTCATTCCTTTTCAAGATTCGCCTCATTTTAATTTTCCCGAAATGATTGATATAGGCCTAACCTTGGGGGTTCCTTTCCTATGATCAATCCTTCAACTTCATTAATGTACATTCCAAATATGTTTTTTTAAAGCAAGATATTTTTCAAAAGACATTCTTATTCTTTTTTAAATTAATTTGATGATGTGGATAAAGAAATTAAAGATTACCCACCATTTTATTGAATTTGCGTGTGCAGGTATTGCTGAATTCCAATCACCAATAGACTCATTTTCATTGTACTTTTCAGTAGGAAATTTTGAGCCACAATTATGACCATCGAAATATCTTACTGTCAAAATAAGGGAGTTATTGTTGCTTCAAAGGGTCTATAATTTAAATCTTGGATGTGGACAATAACACTAAATTAGATTAAAGATATTTGATATTTTGGCAATGACCAGGGGCCATAAGAACATGTTATTTGTTGTCCAAAATGGCGTGTAAATTTTCCGCTCATCAAAATATTGTTTGGTCGTCATTTTCCGCCATAAAAATATTGTCTGTTTCCAATTAGAAAACTCAATTATTAATTTAGATTTTTAATTGTAAATATGTTTGTGTTTTCACCTTCATATGGGGTGTGAGTTTTATTAAACAAGAATCTGCCGAAAAATCTTGAGTCAATGCACTTTTATGAATTAGAAAAGACCGGGTCGGACCCTGTAAACGTTGCGACAGTAATCGCGCACTCGGTGTATAAATACGGAAAATCCGCCGGAGTTTAGCAGCTGACGCAGGTCCTCCTAAATTAAGTTTTTGCGTATTTACACAGGATCTCCGACATTGGAGTTTTAAATATATTTCAATAAAACACAAATCTGATTTTGAAATTTTGAGGTGAAGGCACATCGTCTGATTTTGGAGTTTAAACGTACATTTTATAAAATTTAAAAAAAGAAAAAGTTTTAATAATAATTTATAAATAAAAATATTTTAAACATCGCAGAACCCCGGCCACAGCCCGCTGATTTTTGAGTTTTTTTTGCGTAATATGCAATTCTGATATTAGAGTTTTTAAATAGAAAATAAAAGTAGTGAATCCTGGTAATTAAGCCATCATTCTATACAGAACCGTTTTCGTTTAGGTGGTTAGTCCACTTATCTCTCAGTCGAATTAAACACAAGTATAAATACAGGCTGGCAAAAGCCAACAACACAGCAGGAAACATAAGTGTCTTTAAGAGACATGCCATAAGGCATAGGGTCTATTGGCAAGTGCAATCAACAAAACAAAGGAGATTGAACGTGATGGAGACAGTATCAAGAGAACAACAGTTTCTAGAACTGTTCCACCAAAGATTCTTCTTATTGTCCTACAAGCCTTACAAGTTCACTTTGTTATTTAATGAACATAAGAGGTTACTTCTTGTTTTCGGTGAGAAGCCTTTGGCACGTATGTGCGCCTATCTTCCATCCTTTAGGGACCAGATACACTGGCTGAGGGAAGCCAGTTTTGTAATAAAAAAATTATTGTCAATCAAAATCTTAAAAAAATATGGAGAACCCCGAAATCGGCAACAACCCTCTGATTTTGGAGTTTTTCCGCATATATACGGCAGAAACTCTAATAGAAGTTTTTATACAAATAAAAACTGGTAAAAAATATGGAAACCGAATCTTGATTTTTTGCGGCGTGACACAGATCCTCTGCTTTTTTGGAGTTTTGTCGTATTATCTCGCAGCTCAAACGTCGATATTTGAGTTTTTAAATATAAAAAAACATTTTAACATATACACCGAAATCGAAGTTTTTGCGGTTGGGCGCAGACCCTCCATTATTTTTGTAAGCATACGTCACATTATTTGATTATCTGAACAGAGTGGTGTTTTTGGTCCAAATCTGTGTGGGGAGACTGTTTGTGTAGCGGGGGCGAGTTGGGTGTATAGTGGGGGGCGACTTGGTGTGTTGGGGGCGACTTGGCATGGGGGCGACTTGGTTTGGGGTCGACTTGGTTTGGGGGCGACTTGGCAGGGTGGCGAGTTGGCGTTGGGGCGACTTGGTTTACTGTGGGGCGACTTGGTTTACTGTGGGGGCGAGTTTAGCGTGGGGGCGACTTGGTTTGGGGGCGACTTTCCTTGTATCCTAAAAAAACACTTGCGACATGATACAGTAGTTGTCAAACACACTCTAAATTGATGGTGAAATATAACTATATAGGGCCTCCTTCTCTCTTATCGGCGCTGTTCCCTCTTAATGTCCCTGGAGTGGGGGGGTCCGAACCCATGATTTTCGTATTACAAGATGAGCACCCACAGACGCATGCCACGCATCCGAGCCGGCAGAACATCGCTCTAATACTTCATAACACATTAACAGAATGAAGCACACACATAATCACGACTAGACAACTCCAGGCGACTATGCTGTTCGTATGACGAAGTCATAGTGCCATGGCGTTGTTGTTGTTGACCTTTGACCCTTTCATTTTGCAAATCGAGGCCTTCACGATGGCATATATAATCGTTAGATCCTCTTTCATGTTTAACCTTTGACCCTTAACGCTGGCTCTTAGAGCGGGTCTGTGGAACACTTTTCACTTTTCCTTTCATTGATGCCCTACAAGATGGCATAGCATGTAGGTCAATTAAACTTCTTTTATATTTGACCCTAGATTACCCCATTTTGACCTTTGACACCATATTATCACATACGAAATAGAGCTTTTTCCCAGGGTTTCTTGTGACCACATTTGACATAAATATCTACTTTGGTTGATGAGTTTATAAAGCGATTTTGCATATTATTAGCTCCTTTTGGCATATCTTACACGTGACCCCTGGGGCCAATATTCTGTCACATGAGTCGTCTCGACTTAGCCCAGCCGCCACTTTTTGCCACAGACATCCACCTATCAGGTTGTAGCGATTTTGAGATATAGCATTTTTGCATATTAATTAGATAATGCCGCCTTTTTGAATGTTAATTAGTTTCCGATTTAATTCTGTTTACAAGCTGTATACACTGACCAAAGCCGATGCTCATTGTAGTGCAGACAGTTTCACCAGGCAGTATTCACTCTTATCTTAGAAGAAGGGGCTTCCAAAGATTTTGTAGTTTTTTGACCTCTATTGACCCCCCCTCACCAACGAGAGGTCCAAGGTCAAACTATGTACAACCCTGATGTAGCTTGGGTCAGTGTTTCCTCTGACCGATTTTGGTCAATATCGGCCCAGCATTTTTGGCAGAAGGCGGCGAAAAAGCGATGGTCGGAAGAGAAGGAGAAGGAGAAGATAAACAGCAATACGCAGAATAATGTAACGAGCCGGGGGTCGGAAGAGTAGGAAACGCACACTAAGAGGGTCTTCGGGAAAGGATCAATAGGGGAAGAGAAGACAAAAAAATGGTTTGGGTTGGATTTAATAGGGGGCAGATGAATTAAAATGGAGAATACTGGGTAATCATATGATATGCTAGGTTTCTCAACCCACCCCATCTTCTGTTATCCGGCACCCTCTGAGTGGAATAAACTTACGGGAGGATTCAGTACCGACGGAGACTAAATGAGACCTTCGACCTCCGTAAATCAGCGGGTGCTACGATACTCAAAAGTAGGTGGTTCTGTCTCAGAAGAGCAAAGTTGAGATTTGATAAATAAATGGATGGTTATTTTAATAACACCATGAGAGGGGAAAGTGAAGGTGATTGCTGTCCCAATTTGCAGAGTTTTGTAAATGATCAAATTTGAAACCTTCCCCAGAAAATCAAGGAGTTCAAACCTACTGTCATAATATAAATTTCTGACAGATTAATTTTTCATTAAGTACCAAAGCTTACTGAACAAAGATCGAGTTTTATCTGATCACAACTGTGAAGAAAAAAACTGTCTGGTAATTATGTCTTGGTCGAGATGTCCTCTCAGCGACAAAGGATTGAAATCTTGAAGATAAACCTGTTGGAATAAGTTGACTTGCAGACTTAAACTTTACACAAACGAACTCACAACGTACAGCAGCCATTCTTATTGGCAGATGAAATTATTATTCGTCACTTGAGAATGTTCCTTACGACATACTACCATGGCGAGTGGTTCACCCCTGCTGCTTGTATATCAAGTAGCCGTCAGACCTCATCAAAGACAAGTTTATATAATTATTAATATATTTTGCAGAAGTACAACAAATTTAATACGGCACCGTTGCCATCACAAGTTTTTGAGAGACTTGAATAAAACTCTTCCAAAAATTTGTAAACACTTTCTAAAAGTCAAACATATTTTAAAAACTAAAAAATTAAAAAAAATGTTTGCATAATTTTCAATGAGGCCTCCCTGACCCAAGATTATCCAAAGGCTCATCCTGAACTTGATTTTTATATTTTTCCACACTCTCCCTCATAATTAATTTAACAACAAGAGAGATTTTATTTGAACACACAGTGGTTGCCCTTCACTATTTAAAGAGCGAGGGATTTTAGAAGCAGAATATCGTCGTATTTAATTGCCAACTCTTTAGTACAAACAAAAAATCGATGCACAATAGCAATTTGGCAACTTGGGATCACACCTCAGTTCCTGCTCAACGACACGTACCTGGGTCATGCATGTCAAAAAGTGTAAACAGTCGCCGCTATTTCAAAACATTGCATGATCTGACAAGAATAAAGTCCTCTTGTTAGCTGATTAAATGATTTCTGTTGGAGAATCCAGAAAAAAAAAAAAAGAAACATTCAAAGAGCCACGGAGCCAGAGGATTTGATAATATGCATTTTAAAGCTATCGAGTTTCGATAGTTCACAAAATGTATCGCATGCATTGGCATTGCAAAACGCATGACCGAGTCATGGCATCGTCTATGGAGAATGGAAAGTAGTATGATGAAACCTTGAAAGGCAAGTCTTGCGCGAGCATGGAGTATTTCCTTTACAATACATCCTTTTCCGAGAGATGAGCATAAGATTATACCATTTGTCTTGATGACTTTGTGGAAAGGGAGAGTGCATCCGAGGGTAATTCTTGTGTGTTCTAAATAATCAAATGTATTTTTCTTTCTGCTTTTTCAGTATTTTTTGATTCATTTTTCTTTTCGACAAGTCCATGAATTACCAAAATTGGGCAACAACATTTCACGCCCTAGGCTACGGTTCAGGCGTGAAGACGAACATGCTAAATAAATACTGTTACCTAGGGCTAGGCCTCGATAGAAAACTAACTCCAAAACCACGAAAACCAAGACCGAGTTCAAGGCTATTACAAAATTAATTAGCATAATATTGATTAGCCTCTAATGTCCTCCGTTGGGGCAACACAAAAAAAAAATAAAAAAACCAAACCAACATTT
The DNA here is from genome assembly GCA_023653785.1 of Ophioderma brevispina. NCBI lineage: Eukaryota > Metazoa > Echinodermata > Ophiuroidea > Amphilepidida > Ophiodermatidae > Ophioderma > Ophioderma brevispina. The sequence continues at coordinate 4,165 of JAMKCH010077521.1, read as the reverse complement.
TTTAACGAACCAACGCTGACCCATGACCGAGCACGAGCGGGTCTACATTGCGAGGCATGATATTGCCGATTGTGACCTACATGGAAAATACTGTCCAGCGCATGCTATCTCCGCCATTCACAAGTTAAAAAGACAAAATCACAAATTACCCTCACGCTAATTTAAATAGTGAGAATTCATTAAATGTCTAACTTCATTCCCTCCATAATACATTATCAGTTTCAGTTTCTGGAAATTTATTTTCGCCATTGAATTTGTAATACGAGACATCCTGCCAGTACAGTGAAACGCGCGAGAGCGAGCTCCTCAGCTGCTGCTCTCCTGCTCAAATTGCTGTCCGAGACAGAAGTTGAAGCAAGCCTCGCACCTGGCTCCCTTTTATAGATTCTGGCGAGCCCAAAATCTGGCTCTCCGGGGCTTCCCCCGCGAGCTAGCTCCATGGCTCATCAAAGGAGACCGCCGAATGAGCCATGAAATCAGTGTCTCTGATTGGCTACGAGTCTGAACCACAGTATGGCTAAAATGCGAACACAATGCGCAGGGATTCCTAACCATCCCCCCTCTGCAGATGCACAAGCCAGGGAAATGACTGGCAACCACCCAAAATAAATAAACATGGGCCGGTAATTTGTACCAATCTGAAAAAATTACAATCTAACCACTTGGGGGGGTGCCGGTCCTTTACCGACACAAAACGCTCAGGATTTGGACCTATACTAGATTAAAAGTATCTAAAGAATGTTGGTTGCCAGAAACTGTAGTCAAATGGTACAATCGCTCATAAAAGTATCAAACATGACAGCTTGCTTGGCTGTCAGACCTATTTCACAGAATTGTAACTCAGATACTGTACACTAGTCTATGGTAGGCCATTGCCCTTGATGTATCCAAAATTTGGGGACAACACTCCCGAATTAAAATTTCAAAGTTTACTCCTAAATTGAGATCATCCCAATTCTCTCGAAAGGTGTCTCATGAGCACAAGCCTGGGGCGATACCGAATATCAACCTTGGATCCCAAACCGTAAATTATAAAATTAAACTGATCATCGTAACTCCAGATCCAAGCGAAAAAACCCGTGGGCCTAGCTCACACTGCATACCTACATTGCAAAATACTTTGTGCTCATGAATTTTAGGGCCTAACCCCTGTCCGCACAATACTATGCCCCGTTTCACGGGCATAGTATATCGCCGCTATGAGACGAGTTGCAAACTCTGGTCCAGGACCATCTTTCGGGCCAAAAACTCATATCAAGCGAAGGGCCTTGGGTGGAATGCACCCACCAACCACTTAACATGCATTTCGCTAAAATTGTAGACTTAGATGTTATGTTACTTTTGTACTCAAGCCAGTTGATCTTAGCTGTCTATGCTGTCTGAAGTGTGCCCACTATTATCGCCATTACACTCACCATATTAGATGTAGCATTCAATTTCCATTCTGAATGTTGAGGGCGTCCTTCCACTGCATACTCCACCCATGGCAAGCCACCATCTGCAACGAATGTATGCTAACCTGGAGGATAGATGCCAAATAGTAACACTTGTAAACTGTTAAGTATGCACTAATGTAAATGCTCTCCCGAGGATATATGTACATACTACATGCGACATGGTAACTCTCATGCTCCTGTATGGTTAAATTTGGCTCTGTTACTGCTCCAACCGTTATGCATTTGAAGGAGTCTCACAATTTTTTAAAAAAAATATACAAAGATTTACCAAGGTGGCCAACCTATGTGGAGGAGAACAAGAGAAACAGGAAGAGGCAGGACAAGGGAGCAAGGGTAAAAAAGGTACGGAACAAGAGGTACAACAAAGTGCACTGTTAAAGGTGTGTGTTTCCGATCGTCCTTTGGGACCCCTGGATTTACCCGAAAGTAGTATCGATTTTAATATCAGATGAAAGCCATATTTTTCTCATTGTCCTGAAATTTAAGCCCTCAATCCATTTCATTCCCAGATATAAAAAAAAACCGCCGAATTTGTTAACCATCAATATTAGCCATATTGAATAGGCTTTGCAATATGCATTATTGCTTTCTACCATCAAACGCAAGTTTGTTTCCATGGCTTGATGGGGTGGTAATGTGCAAGTGCGAGCTCTCATATCAGGAAGAGACACAACAAAAAATAGACATAAATCGGAACAAGCACCTTTCAATGAATTAAAGGGCACAATTAAAACAACCACCACAACATGCAATGAAAAGTGCAGAGAAAAAGAAGAGCCTTGAAGCAGAGCTACAAGCTTGCACTCCCCCCCCCTCTCATGTTGGTTTTTACAACACATTGCCTAGGTAACAAGGGTTACTGACCCTCAAATGAGCTTCAGTAATGTCTTTTCCCTGAATGGTCAAACACACTGCTGATAATCCCCCCCTCTCAAAAACCAAGACTTCCCATTACCCTACAAAAAGCAAACTTACCACAGCTTTGCTACAACTATCAGCAAGAAAAGAGAGGATTCCACTGCTGTGTGGAAAATCTGACACAACATAGCTAAAGAAAACTTACCTGAGGGCAGCCATGCTACAACTAATCAAGACAAGAAAAGGAGAGGATTTCTATAAATAGATAAATGCCTCTTTTGGCAGGTTCAAAGGCAAGGACATTGCCAGACTTCAGCACCTCCAGAACTGGGCAGTAAAACTGGTTTCTGGTAATCAAAAAAAGACCATTCATCCCCACGTTTGGACCAACTCACTGGCTTACCCTTAATGAACGCATTGGGTAAGATCTTGCTGTACGTCTACAAATGCCTTATGGGCTTGGTCGCGGCTTCCTTACATTGTGCCTCAGCTTTGTATTTGCCACAACGTGAAGGACTGCGATCAGCCTCTGATGTACTCGTCTATTGTACATAAAATCCCAACCGGACACTTAAGTCAGCTGCCAATGAAAGACATTTTACTTGCTCCTAAGCTATGGAATGCCTCACCCCAATCCAGTTGTTGTGCAGAACTGTTTCCAGCTTCAAGAAGGATCTTAAATCATGTTTTTCCCAATAGCTCCTGTCATGCTTCAGTTGGCAATCTATGTTTTTTCTTTGTTCTTTGCTCGGTTTGTGGTTCATTTTCATGCTTTTTGCTTGAGTCACTTAGCGCGTGATCTTTGTGAAATGGCGCTCTACAAAAGCCTTTTGTATGTAGGTATGATGTATGTATGTATATACTGCCTGTGCAGAAGAAATTGACTTAGACATAGCAAAAGCAAACTTACCTGAGAGCTATGCTTACAACTAAGAGCAAGTAAAGGAGAGGATTCCAGTTCCCACGGAAGAATCTGACATAGACATCGTTATCAACACTTCCAACGCTTCTCCTCCCCCGATACTTTGTCCATTTCTCATTTCCAATCTGATTCATTAAGGAATTAAATTGGTGATTCTAACCAAAAATGGGGCGCTTTTTTTAAATGTGTTTATCTCTTGATCTATCGCATCACACACACAAAACAGCACACGCGTGCACACACACATATACAAACATTCACCCATGCACACACATACATTCATTTTGCAAATAAACTTATAATTTTAACTCCTGAGTACTACCTGCCTTTCACACAGCATTTCGATTGGCTAATTACAACCACATATTCCTTTCAATAACCATTGAAATGCAGCTTACAAATTATTTGATGCTCGACCCGCTTTGGCCCACCACACAGCTGTCACCCCATACAATTGTTTGTATTTTTAGAACAATTTTAAGCAGGGCACACAATTTTTGAACAACTGATATAAGGACATGGAAGAGATATATCTCTGCAAAAAATCTGACAAATTCCAGGTGGGAACTTGCCATATAGGCCTACAAGGTCATGAGTTTGTATGTATAGCGCCCGCTATATGCCCATTCCAGAAAAAGACGTGGAACTAGATTTTTTAAGAAAAATCATATTGCCCCAAATCATATTTGCGCAATGAAATTTCCATAAAATTTTACACAGAATTTTAGTTAGTGGAATAAATATCCAAATCAGTTGTCAAAAGTGTGTCGCCGCGCATAATTTGTTGTTTTTATCTGGTTTTTCATAATAAATTAGACTTTTAAACAGCTGTTACCATGGTGCTGATTGGTTAAAAATGTCACCTATGTTCCATTGTGATCAATCGGCAGCTATAGTCAGAGTCGCTACCTCTGTTACGTGATGTCAT
>JAMKCH010077518.1:0-14694 GCA_023653785.1 Ophioderma brevispina | reverse complement strand
TAACCAAATTTTGGCCGCTGTTACTATATTATGTCAATGCAGAAATTCACAGCTTTTCAGTTGACACCAATTTTACTTCCTAAGTCCAAAGTAGTCGACAAGATATCGAATAAACATGTTGGCACTGTTTTTAAAAAGGAGGCATAGGATTCTGAGATTTTTGCACTGAACTATTTATCTCCTTCCTCCCCCCCCTATTAGGTCCTACCCCCCCCCCCTCATTTTACACACACAAAACCGATATGAAGTCATGCAGTAAGCCACTTCACGGTCGCTAGGAAACTGTTGCACGATTTGTTTGATTGAGTCCGGTGCCGTTTGCGCTACAATTAGCTAGCTGCCGGTTAAGCGCGAACCTGTTTTAGTACTTGTATCGTTTTGATCTCCTTCCGACATTCAAATCACTACTCCTTTTACAGATTACATTAGTATGATCCGTGACTTCATGGATGTGGTGGCAGGTGACATCCTCCACAGAAGTTACTAATGACATTTTGATCAAGGGTCAGTCATCTGGGATCACTAAGGTCAATGACCTTAATGTGTGTAAAATTTAAAACATGTCAAAGTAGAAATCTTTTTAACCCATCATGAGTATTGATGAGAGTCAATAAAATTCAATGATGACCCCATCACATGACCCATGGTTTAGGGTCAAAGGTCAAAATACATACATCTACGTTACATTTCAAATCACTACTCTTTTTACAAATTACTAGTATGATCACGTGACTCATGTATGTGGTGCAGCTTGACATCCCCCACAAATTTTACTTAATGACATTTTGATCAAAGGTAATCTGGGGGTAGTCACTAAGGTCAAACTCCTTTACTGTGTGTTAAAATTTAAAAAAAAAAAAAAAAAAAAAAAAACTTTTTATCCCATCCTGTAGTAATTGGATGAGAGGTCAAAAAAATGTCAATCATGACACCATACCTGACCAATGATTTCTTCAAAATGCAAATTTTCAGCCAAAATTAAATTGCATGTGCAAAAGACATCAGACGTGATTGAGTAACAAAACCAACCCGTTCTATCAGCGGACATGGCCTCAAAATCCATTCTACTATTACCAAATGTCAATATTGAACCCGCCTATACTATAACACAGAATCTCATGCATTACGTCGCTGCTAGACCGAGTACTGATATAGGTGGCGCTGTCTATCGTACGATTTGTGTTTGCAAAAATTAACAATTTTGCCGCTTTCCTAATTATGTCAATGCAGAAATCCACAGCTTTCATTTGGACACCAATTTTACTTCCTTAGTCCAAAAAGGCGACAAGATATCGAATTAAAACATGTGGCCACTGTGTTTTTAAACAAGGAGTAGTTATTAGATTAGGAGATTTGCCTGTATGAACTATTATCTTCCTCAACCCCCCCTATAGGTCCTCCCCCCCCCCCCCCTCACACACAACCAACACGATTATTAATTCATGCAGTAAGCCACTTCACGGTCGCTAGAAAACAGTTGCCGAATTTGTTGATGAGTCGGTGCCGTTTGCTCTCAATATAGCTAGCTGCCGGTTAAGCGCCAACCTGATTTTTTTACTTGTATTCGGTTTGATCTCCTTCCGACACTTCAAATCACTCCTCCTTTACAGATTACATAGTATGATCACGTGGACTCATGTATGTGGTGCCGCTTGACCTCCTCAACAGAAGTTACTTAATGACATTGTGATCAGGGGCATCTGGGATCACTAACGGTCAATGCCGTTAATGTGTGTAAAATTTAAAACAATGTCACATAGAAAATCTTTTAATCCCATCTGTAAGTACTTGAGAGAGGTCATAAAAGACTTATGACCCCATCCCATGACCCATGGTTTAGGGGTCAAGTAGGTCAAAAATACATCAATTACGTTACACTTCAAATCACTACTCTTTTTACAAATTACATAGTATGATCAGTGACTCATGGATGTGGTGGCTTGACACATCCCCCCACAAAAGTTTAATGACATTTTGATCAAAGGTCATTTGCGGTCACTAAGGTCAAAAACTCCTTTACTGTGTGTAAAATTTTTAAAACAAGGTCAAATAGAAAATCTTTTAGCCCATCCTGTAGTTTGATGGAGTCAAAAATGTCAATCATGACCCAATCATCCGACCCATGATTTCTTCAAATGCAATATTTTCAGCAAAAATTAAATTGCATGTGCCAAAAGACATCAGACGTGATTGAGAGTAACAAAACCACCCGTTCGATACAACGCGAATGGCACTCAAAATCCATTTACATGGCCAACTGTCAATATTGAACCGCCCCCTTATACTAAACACAGAATATTCAGCATTTACGTCGTCTGCTAGACAGCTTACTGATATAGGTGGCGCGTTCTATCGTAAGAGTTGTGTTTGCAAAAATTAACCAATTTTGCCGCTTTTACTTATATTATGTCAATGCAGAAATTCACAGCTTCATTTGACACCAATTTTACTTCCTAAGTACCAAAGTAGTCGACAAGATATCGATAAAAAATGTTGGCAAGTGTTTTAAAAAGGAGAATTAGTATTTACGAGGATTTTTGCCTGAACTATTTATCTCCTTCCTCCCCCCCCCTACTTATTTAGGTCCTCCCCCCACCCCATCACACACACAAACACGATATAATTCATGCAGTGAGCACTTCACGGTCGCTTAGAAAATGTTGCCGCATTTGTTTGATTGAGTCCGGTGCGTGTGCGCTCATAATATAGCTAGCTGCCGGTCGGCCGGTTAAGACCGCGAACCTGATTTATCCGGTATTCGTGTTGATCTCCTTCCGACACTTCAAAGCACTAATCCTTTTACAGATACATAGTAGATCAAGTGACTCATGTATGTGGTGCAGTTTGATCATCCGCCAAAGAAAGTTACTTAATGACCTTTGATCAAGGGTCATCTGATCACTAAGGTCAATGACTTTAATGGGTGTAAATTAATTTAAAACAATGTCAAATAATATAGAAAATCTTTTTAACCCATCCTGTAAGGACGTGATGAGAGGTCAATAAAAAGTCAATTATGACCCCATCACATGACCCATGGTTTAGGGTCAAAGGTCAAAATACATCAAATTACGTTACACTTCAAATCACTACTATTTTACAAAATTAAATAGTATGGATCAAGTGACTCATGCGACTGTGGTTGCAGCTTGAATCCCCCACAAAAGTTACTTAATGACAAATTTTGACAAAGGTCATCTGGGGTCACTAAGTCAAACCCTTTACTGTGTGTAAAATTTAAAACAAGGTCAAACTAGAAAAGCTTTTATCCTACCTGTGAGTACTTGATGAGAGGTTCAACAAATGTCAATCATGACCCCATCACTGACAATGATTCTTCCCCCCCCCCCCCCAAATGCCATATTTCAGCCAAATTAAATTTGCATGTGAAAGACATCAGACGTGATTGAGTAACAAAACCAACCCGTTCTATCAACGCGAAATGGCCTCAAAATCATCTACTATGGCAAATTCAATATTGAACCGCCTCTACTATAACACAAGACTTCATGCATTACGTCTTCTGCTTAGACCGCGTACTGGATTTAGGTGGCGCGGTCTATCGTAACATTTGTGTTTGCAAAAAATTACCCTTTTGCCGGCTTTTTCCTAGATTATGTCATGCAGAAATCACAGCTTTATTTGACACCCAATTTTACTTCCTAAGCCAAATAAGTCCGACAAGATAATCGAATAAAAACATGTTGGCACTGTGTTTTTAAAATGAGTAATTAGATTACGAGATTTTTGCCTGACCTATTCTCTCCTTCCTTCTCCTTTCCATCCCCCCCCCCCTATTTTAGGTCCTCCCCCCCCCCCCCCCACACACTACAACACGATATAATTCATGCAGTAAGCCACTTCACGGTCGCTAGAAACTGTTGCGCAATTTGTTTGATGATTGAGTCCGTTTGCCAGTTTGCGCTCAATATAGCTAGCTGCCGTTAAAGCGCGAACCTGATTTTTAATTACTTTGTATTCGTTTTGATCTCCTTCCCGACACTTCAAATCACTAATCCTTTTACAGATTACATAGTATGTCCACGTGACCTAATGTATGTGGTGCAGCTTGACAATCCTCCACAGACTTTACTTAACGACATTTTGATCAGGGCATCTGGGATCACTAAGGTCAATGACCTTTACTATGTGTTTAAAATTGAAAACAATGTCAAATAGAAATCTTTTTAACATAACCCCTCCTGTAGTACTCTTGATGAGAGGTCAATAAATCAATTATGACCCCATCACATGACCCATGGTTTAGGGGTCAAAGGGTCAAAATACATCAATACGTTACACTCAACTCACTACTCTTTTTACAAATTAACATAGTATCTCACGTGACTCATGTTTTGTGATGCAGCTTTACATCCCCCACAAAGTTCCTTTAATGCATTTTGATCAAGGTCATCTGGGGTCACTAAGTTCAAACTCCTTTACTGTGTGTAAAATTTAAAAAACAAGGGTCAAAATAGAATCTTTTTATCCCATCCTTAAGTACTTGATGAGAGGTCCAAACATGTCAATCATGACCCCACACCTGACCCATGATTTCTTTCAAATTCAATATTTTCAGCCAAAATTAAATTGCATGTGCAAAAGACATCAGACGTGATTGAGTAACAAAACCAACCCGTTCTATCAACCGCGCAAATTGGCCTCAAAATCCATTCTACTATTGCCAAATGTCAATTTGAACCGCCTATACTTATAACAGAATATCATGCATTACGGTCGTCTGCTAGACCGGGTACTGATTATAGGTGGCGCAGTCTATCGTACGATTTGTGTTTGCAAATTACCAATTTTGGGCCGTTTTTTCCTATATTATGTCATTGCAGATTCACAGCTTCATTTGACACCAATTTTCCTCCTAGTCCAAATAGTCGACAAGAATAATCGAATAAAACATGTTTGGCAACTGTGTTTTTTATTAAAAAAACGGAGTAATAGTATTACGGAGATTTTTGCCATGAACTATTTATCTCCTTCCTCCCCCCCCCCCTATTTATGTCCTGCCCCCGCCCCCCTCACACACACAAACACGATAAAATTCATGCAGTAAGCACTTCAACTGTCGCTAGAAACTGTTGCCGCATTTGTTTGATTGAGACCGGTGCCGTTTGCGCTCAATATGCTAGCTGCCCGGTTAAGCGGACCTGATTTTTATTACTTGTATTCGTTTTGATCTCCTCCGACACGTCCAATCATCTCCTTTTACAGATACATAGTATGGATCACGTGACTCCTGTATGTGGTGTCAGCTTGACATCCTCCACAAGAATTTACTTAAAATGACATTTTGATCATGGTCATCTGGGATCACTAGGTCAATGACCTTTAATTGTGTAAAATTTTAAAACATGTTAAATAGAAAATCTTTTTTAACCCATCCTGTATACTGCTTGATGATAGGCAATAAAGTCAATTATGACCCCATCACATGACCGCGCATGGTTAGGGTCAAAGGTCAAATACATCAAATTACGTGACACTTCAATCACACTAACTCTTTTTACCAATTACATATTATGATCCCGTGACGCATGTAGTGGTCAGCTTGACATCCCCCACAAAGTTACTTAGACATTTGCTCAAAGGTCATCTGGGGTCACTAAGGTCAAGCTCCTTTACTGTGTGTAAAAGTTAAAACAACGGCAAATAGAAAATCTTTTTTAATCCCCTCCTGTATCCTTGATGAGAGGGTTCAAAAAATGAAAAAATGTCAATTGAACCCATTACCTGACCCATGATTTCTTCAAAATGCAATATTTTCAGCCAATTAAATTTGCATGTGCAAAGACTCAGACGTGGATTGAGTAACAAAACCAACCCGTTCCATCAACGCGAAATAGCCTCAAAAATCATTCTACTATTGCCAAATGTCATATTGAACCGCCTATAACTATAACACAGAAGTCATGCCAATATACTCGTCTGCTAGACCGCGTAAACAACACAAACTGATATCGTTGGCGCGTCTAATCGTACCGATTTTGGTTTTGCAAAAATTAACCAATTTGCCGCTTTTTTTCTATATTATGTCAATGCAGAAATTCACAGCTTTTCATTTGCCACCAAGTTTTACTTCCTAAGTCCAATCGTTCGACAGATATCGAATAAAACCTTGTGGCACTGTGGTTTTTGTAAAAGGAGTAATTAGTATTACGAGATTTGTTTTGCCTGAACTATTTATCTCCTTCCTCGCCCCCCCCCTACTTTATGTCCTCCCCCCCCCCCTCCCCCCCCCCCCTCACACACACCAACACGATATACTTCATGCAGTAAGCACTTCACGGTCGCTAGAAACTGTTTTGCCGCATTTGTTTTGATTGAGTCCGGTGGGCCGTTGCGCTAAATATAGCTAGCTGCCGGTTAAGCGCGAACCTGATTATTACTTGTATTCGTTTTGATCTCCTTCCGACACTTCAAATCACTACTACTCCTTTTACAGATTGCATAGTATATCACGTGACTCTGTATGTGTGAGCTTACCATCCTCCACGAGTTACTTAAGACATTTTGATCAAGGGTCATCTGGGAGCACTAAGGTCAATGACCTTTATGTGTGTGTAAAAATTTAAACAACATTTTTTTCAAATAGAAAATCTTTTTAACCCCTCCTTTATACTTGATGAGAGGTCAATAAAAGTCCAATTAATGACCCCATCAAATGACCCATGGTTTAGGGGTCAAAAGGTCAAATACATCAAATTACGTTTTTTTGTGTTTTCCACTTCAAATCACTACTCTTTTTACCATTACATAGTATGAGGCACACGTGACTAATGTATGTGGTGCAGCTTGACATCCCCCACAAAAGTTACTTAATGACTTTTTGTCAAAGGTCAGCTGGGTCACAAGGTCAAACTCCTTTATTTTGTAAATTTAAAACAAGGTCAAATAGAAAATCTTTTTATCCCCTCCTGTAGAACTTGATGAGATGTCAATAAAAGGCAAATCATGACCCCATCACCCTTACCCGATTTCTTCAAAATGCAATATTTTTTTCAGCCAAATTAAATGTTGCATGTGCAAAAGACATCAGACGTGATTGATTAACAAAACCCAACCCTTTCTAATCCACGCGAAATGGCCTCAAAATCCATTCTACTATTGCCAAATGTCAATATTTGAAAACCGCCTATACTTTAACACAGAATATCATGCATTACGGTCGTCTGCTAAGACCGCGTACTGAATATAGGTGGCGCGGTCTATCGGACGATGTTTTTTGCAAAAATTTACCAATTTTTGGCCGCTTTTCCTATATTTATGGTCCAATGCAGAAATTCACAGCTTTCATTTGACACCAATTTTCCTTCCTAAGATCCAACTAGTCGACAAGAATATCGAATAAAACATGTTGGCACTGTTTTTTTTAAAAAGGAGTAATTAGTAATTACAAGATTTTTGCCATGAACTATTTATCTCCTTTCCTCCCCCCCCCCCCCTAATTTAGGCCTCCCACCCACACCCCTCCACACAACCACACGATATAATTCAATGCAGTCACACTTCATTCAACGGTCCTAGAACTGTTGCGCCATTTGTTTTGATTGAGTCGGTGGCCGTTTGCGCTCAATATAGCTTAGTTGCCGGTTAAGCGCGAACCTGATTTTATTACTTGTAGTCGTTTTGATCTCCTTCCGACCACTTCAATCACTACTCCTTTTACAGATTACATAGTATGAATCCCGTGACTCATGTATTGTGGTGCAGCTTAGACATCCTCCACAGACGTTACTTAAGACATTTTGATCACGGTCATCTGGGCTCACTAAGTCAATGACCCTTGAATGTGTGAACATTTAAAACCTGTCAAATAGAAATCTTTTTAACCCATCCTTAGTCCTTGATGAGAGGTCGATAAAAGTCAATTATGACCCCATCACATGACCCATGTTTTAGGGGCAAAGGTCAAAATACATCAAATTACGTTACACTCAAATCCCTATACTCTTTTTTACAAATTAAATAGTATGATCACGTGAACTCAGTATGGGTCCTCTTGAATTCCCCCACAAAAGTTACTAACTGACATTTGAATCAAAGGTCATCTGGGGTCACAAGGTCAAACCCCTCTTACTGTGTGTAACATTTAAACAGGTCAAATAGAAAATCTTTTTAATTCCAATCCATCCTGTATTATTGTGAGAGGGTCAAAAAATGTCAAACATGACCCCCTACCCTGACCCATGATTTTTACTTTCTTCAAAATGCAATATTTTCAGCCAAAATTAAATATGCATGTGCAAAAGACATCAGACGTGATTGAGTAACCACAACAACCCGTTCTACATCACGCGAAATGGCCTCAAATCCCATTCTACTACTATTGCCAAATGTCAATATTGAACCGCCTATACTATAACACATAGGAATATCATTCATTACTTCGTCCTGCTAGACCAACCCGCGGACTGATATAGGTGGCCGTCTATCGTACGATTTGTGTTTTGCAAAAATTAACCAATTTGGCCGCTTTTCCTATTTCTGTCAATGCAGACATCACGCTTTCTTTGACACAATTTTAACTTCCTAAGTCCAATTAGCCGACAAGATATCGAATAAACTGTTGGCACTGTGTTTTTAAAAAGGAGTAATCAGTATTACGAAGATTTTGCCTGAACTATTTATCTCCTTCCCTCCCCCCTCCCTATTTAGGGGAAAAATGTTCCTCCCCCCCCCCCCGCCACACACAACACGATATAATTCTGCATTAAGCCCTACACGTCGCAGAAACTGTTTGCCCGCCGCATTTTGTTTGATTGAGTCCGGTGTCCGGTTGCGCTCAATATAGCTAGCTACCGGTTAAGCGCGACCCTGATTTTATTACTTGTAGTCGTTTTGATCTCCTTCCGACCACTTCAAATCACTACTCCTTTTACAGATTACATAGTATGATCACGTGACTCAGGTAATGTGGGTGCAGCTTGACATCTCCACAGAAGTTACTTAATGACATTTTGATTCAAGGGTCATCTGGGATCCCTAAGGTCAATGACTTTAATGTGTGTAAAATTAAAACACATGTCAAATGACAATCTTTTTAACCCACCTGTAGTATTTTTTTTTTTGAAAAAAAAAAAAATAGAGGTCATAAAGTCAATTATGACCCATCACATGACCCCATGGTTTAGGTCAAAGGTCAAAATACATCAAATTACGTTCACTTCAAATCACACTCTCTTTTTCAAATTACATAGTATATCACGTGACTCATGTAGGTGGTGCAGCTTGACATCCCCCACAGAAGGTACTTAATGACATTTTGATCAAGGTCATCGGGGTCACTAAGGTCAAACTCCCTTTTACTGTGGTGTAAAATTTAAAACAAGGTTCAAATAGAAATCTTTTTATCCCATCCTATAGTAATTGATGAGAGGTCAAAAAAAATGCTCATCATGACCCAATCAACCTGACCGCATGATTTCGTCAAAAATGAATATTTTCAGCCCAAAATTAAATTTGCATGTGCAACGACATCAGAACGTTATTAGTAACAAACCAACCCGTTCTATCAACGCGAAATGGCCTCAAAATCCATTCTATTCTAACTATTGCCAATGTCAATATTGAAACCCGCCTATACTATACCACGAATACCATGCATTACGTCGTCTGCTAGAATACCGCGTACTGATATAGGTTGGCGCGGTCTATCGTACGATTGTGTTTGCAAAAATTAACCATTTTTGCCTGGCCGCTTTTTTTCCTAGATGATTCATGCGAAATTCACAGCTTTCCATTTGACCACCCATTTTACTTCCGAAGTCCAACTAGTCGAAAGATATCGAATAAAACTGTTTGGCACTGTGTTTTTTAAAAGAGTATTAGTTTACGAGATTTTTGCCTAAACTATTTTATCTCTTCCTCCCCCCCCCCTATTTAGGTCCTCCCCCCCCCCCCTCACACACACAACACTAGATATTCATGCAGTAAGCACTTCACGGTCGCTAGAACCTTTTGCCCGGCATTTTGTTGTTTGATTGAGTCGGGTGCCGTTTGCGCTCAATATAGCTAGCTGCCGGTTAAGCGCGAACCTTAATTTTATTACTGTAAATTCGTTTTGGATCTTCCTTCCGCACTTTCAAATCACTACTTACTCCCTTTTACAGATTACATAGTAATGATCACGTGACTCATGTATTTGGTGCAGCTTGACATCCTCCACAGAAGTTCCTTAATGACATTTTAATCAGGGTCAGCTGGGTCACTAGGTCAATGACCTTTAATGTGTGTAAAATTTAAAACAATGCAAATAGAAAATCTTTTTAACCCATACTGTAGTACTTTGATAGAGGTCAAGAAAGTCCATTATGCCCCATCACATGACCCATGGTTTTTAGGGGTCAAGGTCAAAATACATCAATTACGTTACACTTCAATCACTACTCTTTTTACAAATTCAATAGTAAAATGATCACGTGATCATGTATGGGTTCAGCTTGACACCCCACAAAAGTTACTTAAGACATTTTGATCAAAGTCATCTGGGGTCACTAAGGTCAAACTCCTTTAATGTGTGTTAAAATTGTAAAACAAGGTCACATAGAAAATCTTTTTATCCCATCCTTAAGTACTTGATGAGAGGTCAAAAAAGTAACATGACCCCATCATCCGACCATGATTTCTTCAAAATCAATATTTTCAGCCAAAATTAATTTGCATGTGCAAAAGCATCAGACTGATTGGTTAACAAAACCAACCCGTCTATCACGCGAAATGGCCTCAAAATCCATTCTAACATTGCCAAATGTCAATATTGAACCGCCTATATATAACACAGAATACAATGCATTACGTCGTCTGCTAACGCGTACTGATATAGGTGGCGCGGTCTATCGTACGATTTGTGTTTGTCAAAAATAACCATTTTGCCGCTTTTCCCTATATTATGTCCAAGCAAGAATTCACAGCTTTTCATTTGACACCAATTTTACTTCCAAGGTCGCAAATAGTCGACAAGATTATCGCAGAAACATGTTGGCACTGTGTTTTTAAAAAGGAGTATTGTAGTACGAGATTTTTTTGCCTGAACTATTTATCTCCCCTTCTCCTTCCTCCCCCCCCCCTTATTTAGGTCTCCCCCCCCCCCCCCACACACACAAACCCGATATAATTCATGCAGTAAGCACTTCATCACGGTCGCTAGAAACTGTTGCCCGGCATTTGTTTGAATTGTAGGTTCCGGTGCCGTTTGCGCATTCAATCATCGCTACTCAGCGGTTAAGCGCGAAACTGAATTTTATTACTTGTATTCGTTTTTATCTCCTTCCGACACTTTCAAAATACTCCTCCTTTTAACAGATTACATAGTAGGATCACGTGACTCATGTATGGGGTGCAGCTTGACATCCTCCACAGAATTTCCGTAACTGACATGTGATCAAGGGTCATCTGGATCACTAAGGTCCATGACCTTTAATGTGTGAAAATTTAAAACAATGTCAATAGACAATCTTTTTAACCCATCCTGTAGTACTTTGATGAGAGGTCAATAAAGTCAATTATGACCCCATCACATGACCCGTAGTTTAGGGGTCAAAGGTCAATACATCAAATTCTGACACTTCAAAGCACTACTCTTTTTACAAATTACATAGTATGATCCCATGACTCTGTATGTGTTCAGCTTGCCATCCCCCACAAAAGTTACTTAATGACATTTTGATCAAAGTCATCTGGGTCACTAAGGTCAAACTCCTTTACTGGATGTGTAAAATTTAAAACAGGTCAAATAGAAAATTTTTTATCCCATCCTGTAGTACTGATGATTGTCAAACAATGTCAATTCATGGACCCATCACCTGACCCATTATTTTTCTTCAAAATGAAATATTTTCAGTCAAGGCCAATAATTTGCATGTGCAAAAACATCAGACGTGATTGAGTAACCAAACCAAAACCACCCCCGTCTCAATCCACGCGAAATGGCCTCAAAAGCCATTCTACTATTGCCAATGTCAATATTGAACCGCCTATACTAAAACAGAATATCATCTTAACTTCGGTCTGCTAGACCGCGTACTGATATAGGTGCGGTCGGATCTATCGTAACGATTTGTGTTTTGCAAAAATTAACCAATTTTGCCGCTTTTCCTATATTTATGTCAATGCAGAAAATTCACAGCTTTCATTTGCCACCAATTTTACTTTCCTAGAGGTGCGGAATGTAGGATGAAGGACATGAGACCGCTTGACGAAACAAAGGGAGTACAAAGATGTATGGGCGGGGAAGGGGGGACGGGGAGAAAAGGGGGAGGGGGTTGTTTGGTGTCGTGGTTGTGTTGCAGTTTGGGTGTTGGTTGTTGTGGGGGTAATGAGGGTGTAGACTTGGGAGTAGATACAGGGATGAGTAGGCTTTGTCGCTTTGGACAGGGTAGAGATGCGGAGGGGGGTCGGGGGAAAAGAGAGGAGAACGATGGGGAATGTGGGAAACAAAAAAACTAGAGTGGGCGTGCTGAAGAGCGAGACATGGGAGACGGGGCAAGCGGTTTAGGGAGGGGATGTGAGTGGGGCTGGAGGAGGGCCTGTGGGTATAGCAGGGTGATCGGGGGAAGAATGTTTCCAATAGTCGACAGATTCGAATAACATGTTGGCCTGTGTTTTTAAAAGGAGTAATTAGTATTAACGAGAATTTTTGCCTGAACTATTTAAATCATCTATCTCCTTCCTTCCCCCCCCCCTATTTAGGTCTCCCCCCCCCCCTCACACCCACAAACACGATAAATTCATGCAGTAAGCCTCACGTCCGCTAGCACTGTTGGCGCATTTGTTTGATTGAGGTCCGGTGCCGTTTGCGCGCAATATAGCTAGCTGCCGGCTAAGCGCGACTGATTTTATTACTTTGGTATTCGTTTTGATCTCCTTCCGACACTTCCAATCACTAGTCGTCAAATCACTACTCTAACTAAACTACTCCTTTTACAGATACATAGTATGATCACGTGACTCTGTATGTGGTGCAGCTTGACATCCTCCACAGAAGTTTACTTAATGCATTTTGAGCAGTGTCATCTGGTATCACTAAGGTCAATGACCTTTAATGTGTGTAAAATTTAAAACAATGTCAAATAGAAATCTTTTTAACCCATCCTGTAGTACTGATGAGAGGTCAATAAAAGTCAATTATGACCCCATATCACATTACCCATTGTTATGGTCACAGGTCAAATAAAACACTCAAATATACGTTAGCACTTTTCACATCACTCTACTCTTTTTAACAAATTACTAGTAATGATCACGTGACCATTATGTGGTGCAGCTTGAACATCCCCGACAAAAGTTACTTAATGACATTTGATCAAAGGTCATCTGGGGGTCACTAAGGTCCAAACCTCCTTTACTGTGTGTAAAATTTAAACAAGGTCCAAAGAAAATCTTTTTATCCCATCCTTAAGTACTTGATGAGAGGTCCAAAAATGTCAATCAATGACCCCATCCCTGACCCATGATTTCTTCAAAATGAAATATTTCAGCCAAAATTAATATGCATGTGCAAAAGACATCATACGTGATTGAGTAACACAACCAACCCGTTCTATCAACGCAAATGGCCTCAAAATCCATTCCTACTATTGCATGTCCCAATATTGAACCCCCTATACTATAACACAGAATATCATGCATTACGTTGTCTGCTAAGGACCGCGTACTGATATAAGTGGCGCGGTCTATCGTACGATTTGTGTTTGCAAAATGAAACAATTTTGCGCTTTCCTAATTATGTCAATGCAGAAATTCAAAGCTTTCATTTGACACCAATTGTACTTCCTAAGTCCAAGTAGTCGACAAGATATCGAATAAAACATGTTGGACACTGTGTTTTTAAAAAGAGTAATTAGTATTACGATATTTTTGCATGAAATATTTTATCTCTTCCCCCCCCCCCCTCATTTAGGGTCCTCCCCCCCCCCCTCAAACAACAAACACGATTATTTAATTCCATGCAGTAAGCACAGTAGTAAGCACTTCACGGTCGCTAGAAACGGTTTGTCGCATTTGTTTGATTGAGTCCCCGGGGTTGCCGTTTGGCGCTCAATATATGGCGAGCTGCCGGTTAAGCGCGCACCTAGTTGTATTTCTTTGTATTCGTTTTGATCTCTTTCCGACACTTCAAATCACTACTCCTTTTACAGCTTACATCGTTGCCACGGGATCATGTATGTGGTGCAGCTTGACATTCGCCACAAAAGTTACTGAATGACATTTGGATCAAGGGTCATAGGGATCACTAAGTCAATGACATTTAATGTGTGTAAATTAAAACATGTAAATAGAAAATTTCTTTTAACCCATCCTGTAGTACTTGTGAGAGGTCAATAAAAGTCACTTATGACCCCTAACATGAACCATGGTTTAGGGGTCAAAGGTCAAAATACATCAAATTACGTTACACTTCAATGCACTTACTCTTTTTACAAATTACTCGTATGATCACGTGACTTCATGTATGTGGTTGCAGCGTGACATCCCCCACAAAAGTTACTTAATGACATTTTTGAATTTTTAAATCAAAGTCATCTGGGGGTCACTAAGTCAAATCTTTTTTGTGGTAAAATTTAAAACAAGGTCAAATAGAAAATCTTTTTTATCCCATCCTGTAGTACTTGATGAGAGGTCAAAAAATGTCAATCATGACCCCATCGCAACCTGACCCATGATTTCTTCAAAAATGCATAT
>JAMKCH010077512.1:0-64249 GCA_023653785.1 Ophioderma brevispina | reverse complement strand
GAAATGTTCATATCACTTATATCTAAGACGGGCTAAGAACGCCGGGGCACGGTGAAGTTTGATATGAACGAACGAGAATGTCAATAAAGTGTAAGAAGATAAGGAATTATGTAGCAAGGGACCCAAGCGTCCTAAAAATGATCGAAGAAGTTTGGGTGAGGGCAATTTTGTTTTCTTTGGCTTTGGGGCAGGTTTTTTTTTCTTCAAAGTCATATAGGCGGGATTTTTGTTTTGCCTACTTGAGGACGTTTTTGTTTTTTTTTTTGGTGGCGGTTGACTCATTTGGTCATTGTTTTTTATTTAGACCCCTGCATTTGGGGGGCGGGGGGGTTTTAGGTAATAGTCATGGCACCTTGCAAGTAGGCCTATAGCGCGCAGGGCTGTGGCGCAGGGAGGGGGGTTGTGGCAGAACCTTTGCAATCTTTACTTCCCAAAAACACATTTCCCTGCCAAATTTGATATAAAAAACAATTGGGAAAAGTATGAAGGGGTGCACTTTATAATGCTATAGGTATGATCATTTTTAATTTAGTAAAATAATAGTATAGTTGATGGGTGAAGTTTGGTTTGAATAAGCTAAATGTTTCATGGAGAGTTCGTATAGTTCAAGCTGTCCGGGGGGGATGGGGCGGGGGTTCGCCCTCCGCGCGAAGCGCAGACACCTTGCCAATATTGCTTTTCCAAAACACATTTTCCCATGCATTTGACAGAAACAATTGAAATTTATAAGTGGTTCACTTAACTTATAGGTATGATTAGCATCCTGTTTAAAAATAAAATAGTTGTGGGTGTTACGTTGTGTTTGAATTTCATGAAAGTTTGTTCTGGAGAGTTCTATATTCAACGCTGTACGGTGGTGGGTGGGGAGGGTGGATCCACCTCCAGCGAAGCGCCGGTCACAGCACGCACACCTCCCCTCAGAATAACCTCAGAAACGCACTGTGTTGAACTACTGAACTCCTTATCTCGTGTTTCATGCAAGATCACGCGAGAAACACATTTTCCCCATGCATTTGACAGAAACAATTTGAAATTGAAATTTTTAATAATTTGCAAAACAACTGACAGGAGAAAATGTAAGGTTTGATGATACTAAAATCTTAGTTTGATGGGTTACAGTTTTGTTTGAATTTCATTAGTGTTCATGGAGAGTTCGTATATCAAGCTGTTGGTGGTGGTGGGGGAGCGGGGTATCCCCCTCCCGCGCGCAGCGCGGAACCCTTGCAATGTTCACTTTCAAAACACATGGTCCCAGGCATTTGATAGAAACAACTGAAATTGAAATTTGTAAGTGGTTCACTTAAATTATAGATATAATTAGCATTTTTAAGACAGTAAAATATAGTTGATGGTTTAAGTTTTGTTTGTTTCAAAAGGTTAGTGGAGAGTCGTATATCAAGCTTGGGGGGTGGGTGCGGGAGGGGGTATCCACCTCCGCGCAAAGCGCGGACCCTTGCAATGTTCACTTTTCCCAAAAACCTTTTCCCATGCAATTTGATGGAAAACTTTGAAATATTGCTGATAAGTATGATCAACATTTTTAAAAAGTAAAATAAGTTTGATGGGGTAAGTCCATGTTTGAATTAAGCATAAAAGTTGTTCATGCAGAGTTGTCGTATATCAGCTGGCCGGGGGGGTGGGTCCCCCCCCGCGCGAAGCGCAGAACCCTTGCAATATTTACTTTCCAAAACACATTTTCCCCATGCATTTGATAAAAACAACTTGGAAATTTATAGTGTTCACACTTAAATTACTATCGTATGATTAGGCATTTTTAAAAATGTAATTATAGTGATGGGTTAAGTGTTGGTTGAAAGTAAGCATAAAGTGTTCATGCAGAATTCGTATATAAAGCTTGGGTCGGGGGGGTGGGTTGCGGGAGGGTGTGGTTTCCCCCGCCCGCGCGAATTCCAGAAACGCCTTGCAAATATTTACTTTCCAAAACAACATTTTTTCCCCATGCAATTTGATAGAAACAATTGAAATTTGTAAGTGGTTCACTAAATTATAGATTATGAGCATTTTTAAGAGTAAAATATTTTGAGATATGGGTTAAGTTTTGTTTAAATTAAGCATAAGTTTTTCATGCAGAATTCGTGTAATCAAGCTTTCTGGGGGTGGGTGAGGGGATCCCCCTCCCGTGCAAGCGCGGGGCCCCTTGCATTATTCGCTTTCCAAAACACGTTTTCCCATGCAAATTATAGAAACAACCTGATAAGTGGTTCACTCTACATGTGTATATATGCTTTTTAATGCTTATATAGGTATGATCAACATTTTTAAAAAGTAAAATATATAGTTGAGGAGTGAAGTTTTGTTTGAATTAATAGGGATGAGCAGCGATTTGCTAATGCCGCAAACATTAAAAATTCATCAAAAGTTTCATAGTGGTCTTTTGTTTACTGGCATGGAGATGCGAACATAAACTCCAAGGGTTTGGCTTGAAACCGTATATAAAGGAACTGCAGTACCTTTTATCGATCTGTAATTTCTATACTGCGTATCAAATTCCGACTTGAGATTAAAAAAAAAGCCTTTCCGGTGAATATCCCAGATTTTAAGCGAGATATTGGGCACCATGGTCAATACAGTTTGACTTCAGAACACAAGATTATTGATCTTTGTTTATTCTCTACGTTGTAAACCCCAGTCAGCTATTTAGGGTTTAGATTTGACGATGCCATCGCGGTTGGCTTTTTCCAGGAAGATTGTATTATGCAAAACTTTCCGAAAATATTATTTTTTTCACGTTTGGTTTTGTTTCTGCATTACAGCAATTATATGGATTGTAAACACTCATCCCTGATTTATAAGTTCAAAAATTGCATTTCCACATTTTTTCGATTCATTCCCAATATCGCTGCTAATCCATTTAAAGAGACACTGGCCACATTTTGAAAAAATAGTTTGCGCCTCAGATCGATATACAAAAGCCCTCCACCCGAAATGATTAAGACCAAATCAAGCTTCCTTATGGGTACAACAGACCGATTTTATTAATTTAAGTTATGGAAAAAACTTAAAAGGTGGCCTTACACATTACCTGGATGTCTTTACCTCATTCAATGTCCATTATCTGTTTTGGGGTATGTTATTTTTATGTGGAAAATATATTCTGTTTCCATGGCCTAGAACTATCATTGAGAGCAAATTGAAGGAAATTTCAGATTTTGTGCAATGTGCCTAGAGGCGCTTTAAGCAAAAAGTTTCTTTGAGAGTTCGTATATCAAGCTTCCAAAAACACATTTTCCCATGCAAATTTGAGGAAAGAAACCAAAATTAAATTAAGGCTTAGGCCATAGGTATGATCAGCAGTTTTAAAAGTAAAAATATAGTTGATGGGTTAAGTTTTGTTTGAATTAAAGGCTGACTCAGAGATTTTCCCGATGAGGGCCGACCCTCATTTCAAAAAACCAAAATGTGTTTTATGCATGTTCATAGTGCTTGTCATATACTAATCACTGTTTGAAATAGATAGGCTCAAATCGAAGTCCCTTCAATTAGAAGAAAATAACATCTTTGTTTAAACATTCCGGAGCCCAGGGAATTTTGTTATACACAGTATCCTATGGCACTGTTATATACACATAAAGGTTTACTGCATCAAAACGAAAAAAATCCGATACATCTTCAAACTTTGAATTGAACATTCTAGTGACTATCTTTAGTCCCAGTGGGGGGGGGGGGGGGGGGGGGTACTATTTTTAATTAATATATTTAAAAAAAAATTATAATCTAGAATCTCCGAGTCAGCTTTACGCATGAGAGTGCCCATGCAGAGTTCGTATATATAATCAAGCGTCGGGTGCGGGAGGGTTGTCCCCCTTCCGAGCGGGAACCCTTGCGATGTTCGCTTTCCAAAACAAATTTTCCAATGCAAATTTGTTAGAAACATTTGTATATTATTGCTAAAAAGTAAAAATAAGTTGAGGGTTGAACATTTGTTATGCAAAGTGGTAAAGAGACACTGGCACATTTGAAAAAAATAGTGCGCCCTCAAAGATTTTCAAAATCGATATTTTTGCATGAGTTGTAAGGCTTTATATAAAAAAGCCCCTCACCCGAGAAAATGATTAAGACCACTCAGCTTCCTTATGGGTAAACTGAACGATTTATAATTTAGCGTCGCCGGCGACGTGAAAGTCAGCAGACGACGAAAAATGGGTTTAACACAAGAACAGCACGCCGTGCATGTTTCCCACGGCGAGCACACTGTTTTGATCCGTCTATAACCTTGTGGTTTTAATAATCAGTGAGTACGAGTCAAAAATATTCATTGTAATATACACATTTATTTTAAAGTTAGGGAAAAACCTTAAAAGTTGGCCTACGGAATTACATGGAGGTCTTTATCCTAGTTATCAATGTCCCTATCTGTTTGCGGGTTATTTTATGTTACGTGTAAAATATATCTCGTTCTTCCAATGGCCTAGATTTTTTTTTTTTTAATTAATTTGAACAATTTCATATTTTGTGAAAATGGGCCAGTGACGCTTTAATGGATAGTAAGTATATATCAAGCTGGCCGGGTGTGAGTGCGGCAAAGTGCGGAAACCTTGCAATGTCTCACTTTCCAAAACCATGTTCTCATGCAAATTTGATGGTAACATATTATTTATTACTGCAGACCAACACCTATTTTGCAAATCAAAATCAAATTGTTTTCAGATGTAGTGGCCGCAATGCAAGCCATGTGCCGCATAAGCGATGCGGGGTGGGTGAGGGCGAAACTTTGGAGTATTAGTTGTCAAGGGCATATTTAAATTACTGACCTTATATATTGTTCCTTGGACCTTCCAGTTAGTGGATTCCTGAAGAGTTTAGTCTGGACATATATGGCATACAAAACCACCATGAGCTACTAGAGTATTAAAATAATGACGTATTAATTAAATTGCAAGTTAATTATAAAAAAATAGTAATAAGCCTACTTAAGTACTTTGAGTAATGGTCTGAAACTGGTGTATTGTAAGGTAATTTGTGAAAATGAAGCACGTCGGTGCACGGGGTCCGCGGCCGTTTCATGCATGCTTAAAGCAGTGGCGTAACGGGCCTGCCCGCTCTGAGGGGGCAAATTATTTCCCAGTCTTGGGAAATTTTTTCCCTCTCTGGGGGTCAAAAGGCCAATTTTTCCCGGTCAGAGGCTAAAACGGCTGATTTAGCATGATTTTTGCAAACATTTCCCGGCCAAAGTCGTCAGGGGGGCAACCTGCCCCCCTTGCCCCCCCGCCACTGGCGTAAAAGGTAGTATCAGATTGGTCGCAACGTTCAATGTAATGTCAAATGTGTCGTAATTTCTCAAACCAGGAGAAGCCCAACACTTTAATCAGGTCTGCAATCACTTTTAAAAAAAAACCCAAAAACGAAAAAAATAGAAAAGTTGTTTTTTTTAATGGAAAGCGGGGAAAGTTTTGTTTTTTCCTCATATGGTGGGTGATTTTTTTTCCAACCCCCCCCTTGACGTCAAATGGTGCGTCTCTAAATACAATAGAAAATTTGTTGCCAGTCGACAGAACCTGAAAGACAGCTCATAACCTTCAAGTCTCAGAGGAAATTCGATCTCAGACTTATGTATCTCAGTTCACAGCTCCGATCGACTCGTGCAACTTTTTTTGGGGGGATGGGGAACTTAGGGAAGGCAAAATTTGCAATCTTATGTCAACCGACACAATTTTAAAAACGAAGGGAGTGAGGTCATCAGTTGTCAAGATGAGCGGAATAAAATAATGAAGCAGCGAACCAACATTCGTCCAAAAACAATCCGGCGGCCGGGGGGGGGTGCCAGGCACCCCCGGCACCCCCTGGATCCGCGCCTGTGTACTTAGTTAGATTAAATACCGATGGAATTAATTTGTCTCTCAATAAAAAGTATGTTGGGATTTCTTTTTTCACCAACTGTTCAAAATGCTTGGCACTTACGCTGTTAGCTTTCTTCCTATCTGGCTTGACAAGTCATAGCCTGGGGCCGGGGCGAGACGACTCCCATTAGGGATGTGCCCCAGTTAGAGTAACCTCGAACTATTACGCTGTGTGTGTATCATAGCCAACACGGGACACCAGGCTCCGTGTCAACGGTCACGTGATCCTCAAGGGAAATCCTGGGAAATCCCAATGAGTGTAAACATGATATAGACTCCCTGGTGTACACAGTGATGAGTTCATGAATATTTAATTAGCACTATCTCTATGCCTAACGTTTTATCGTGGGAATCTTTACATGGATCAAAACTTTGGATATTTTGAGGGCTTCTAATCATGAATTATTGGACAAAAAAGTGGACATATATATACTGATATAAATAATATGTATCACACAAGCATTTTTGGCTCGACAGAGGCAGACTTTTATATAGGAACACAGTGAGTAAGTTGCATGGTGCAGGCAGAGAATCTGAGCAAGGCCGGTTGTAGTAGATCTGTTACAGACGCATATACAGGCACATTCATAACACAAACATCACTCGGGCGCAAGGACACAATAGCCCGCAAATCCAACCACGCTCCCACATAACTCAGGTACTGATATCGATAACAACACCGCCCTTCGAATTCTTTAATGACGAAGTGATCGGATACACATGCGAATTTTATACACTGAAAATCAGATTCCTGCAACAAAACACCTTTCCAAAATGACATTTACACACCAAAATTTCAAAATCCATTTCCATGAGTTTTATCCATAAGATCACAGCTTTCACAACTGTAATTTTCAGGGCAATCAAGCAAGCCATAAAAAACTAGTAGGGCTTTAAACAGCGGCAAAATCGGCAAATTCTTCCAGCGATGGCAAAGGCTCTATTAATTACATTAATAGGCCAATGAAAAGAAGCACAATGGAATAGAGTTTTCAAGCACATGTACATGTAATTTTTATTAATGTTAATCAGCATAGCTCTTAATTATTGTTATGAAATACAAACAAGACAATTACAGCTCATGCTTTTTGTCTTGTGAATATCTAAGCTGGTTACTTACCAGCCTAACAAATTGACTAATTTGAATAGTATTTCCCCCTCTGAATAAAAGAACAGAACTCTTACCACAATAAAATGATTCTCTCTTGAACTACGGAATATAAAAATGTTGGTGAAAATGCAGATTCACTTTGAAGGCAATTTTTGTAATATGATACAGTACAGGAAAGCCTGATGTGTCCAAGCTAAAAACTTAACATTTTGGCAGAGCATTAAAACTGCACCACTGGGGTTTACTGTTTAGCATATATCATATTATGCATTTATTAAAGTTAGAAAAAAAGCCAAAAGATAGATAGGCCTTATAGCTAAGATTCTCACAATATTGGTCAATCCATAATTAGTTAATTGTAAACATGGGTCCTGGCTGGTTTTCACCCTAATGAGCAAGTCAAAGTGAGCAGTGGCATAACCAGTGGTGAAGACGAGTGTGAACCCACAGAATTTTGACTGCTAAATGTTTTGAGAGCAAATCATGATTCATTTGTCAGAAAACATTTCATCAAGGGTATGCAAGAAGGTTGTAGGACCGCTGCTGCATTTACAAGAACACCAAAAACCATGTCTCAATTTTGTATTAGCATTAAGTAGTGGACCTCAACTGGTTCCTTGGGGGAGCATTGTTGGTGCGTCAACAAGTGAGAGGAATGCATATTGTCAGGAGGAATGCGTATCAGGAGAATATTTACTAAGGATAGTAATGGGAAACACTGTACCCATGCACATGGATTGGATGCACAACAATTATTGTGTATTCAACAATGACCCATTGACAGCCATTTTGATCCACCCAAAAACAATAGCATTTTAAACGAAACAACCCTGTTAAAAAGATTTAAGTGCAATAAGGTCCTCACCTTAAGGGCCCTCAATGAAATTGGTTTTGGTTATTTTTTCTGGTTTGAGTGATGTATATGGGTACAATATCTACACATGGACATTTTGTACTGTTACACCTCCCAGATGAGTTCATTGATCCTTCGAATATGACGGACAGTGGCTTCAAGCTCTCTGCCCAGGTAACTGATAGTGTATAGAGTCGGTGAAAGAGAATGTTTAATAATTGTCTAATTTCTCTTGCGATTTGTTGAAATGGTCCGCATGTCACAAATGTAAGCTTGGAAGGTAAAGGGGACGGACCTGTGTACACAGGAATGGAGTGCCCATCTATCTTTTGAACGATTGGGCCAGACTCGAACCCTATGTGATGCGATCAGCAAAATGAGTCTGAAGTCGGTCAGAGTCAATTTTTACTTTTTCAGGTAGCTGTATGCATCATTTTAAAAAAAGCTAATTTTTGCTGAAATCCCATGAAATTGACCAATTATTCCAAAGATATGATCAGTTGAAGGGGTTGGGGGACCAAACAATAGGAAACCAAAAGACATTTTCTCTTTGTTTGGCTATATCTCAAAATAAATATTTGCGACTTCCGAATCATTTTGCTTGATCACATCAACATATAATGTTGCTGTAGGGGATGATAAACCTCCTCTACAGCGAGTCTGTTCCTTCCCAACATTAAATAATGCCGGTACCCATTTATACACCTGGGTAAGAGAGGAGTAATTGAAGTAAACGCCTTAGTCAAGATGAAACACATGGCCACATACGGGCTCGGCACCCAAAACCTGGCGTTGCGAGGTTCGGGCAATTTATCCACTGGACGTTAAACGTGCCCTCAAAAAGCACTTTTGAACTTAAACCTTCTTGCATTTTATCTGGAGCCACTGTTACCTGTTGACATGATGTGGAATATTTGCACTGGTGGTACATAAAGCTTTGCAAGGAATTGGGTATTAAAGGGCAAAGTGTATGTTGGAAACACTCAAAATTTCCTCTGTCTGAAACACTTAAAGAGGACACACTTTTCAACGTATGTGCCTATAAAACCTTCATTAGCACTATAAAACCTCATAAGCATTATCTACACGTGACAAAACATCAAGTTAGGAATACATTATGCCTAAAGCAAGTGAATTCGTACCTCTTTTTATGCCCACAACAAATGCCATTCTTTTTTCATTAAAAACAGGTGAAATTTGCATAACCTTTATGTCTATGCTACTATCCAATCACATCAAACATGTCGACAGTCATCTGGGGTTTCTACTATACAAGTATGTAAATTGGAGAAACATGTAGAGACACAAACTGTCAGAAAAATCTATATGTATTAACACTGGGGTGAAGTATAAATGGGATACATTGTACAACTTCTTTTTCCAAATTTACAGGTTTTATTTATCAGTAGTCGATGACTTCATAGTATTAGTTAATAAATTTTCATTTTAGCTGGTGACTTCATTAGTCAACAACTGAATGCCATTCAATGACTACTCATATCGTCCAAGACTGGTGTTCCTAAAGTTTAGTCTACCAAGCTGTAAGTTGCCTTAGTTTGTTCACCTTTATAATGCTGATAGTGAATAATGTCTAGGGTTTACTGCAAGAAGGCTCCATCTGCATAGCCCCCTTTGCCATTGGTCAGTTTTTGTTCTTATTAAGTGTTATACCTGCCAAATCTAACACCTGGCAGCTATTGCATATGGGGCCTTTTTGCCCTAAACCCTCGATGTATAAAATAACACCGCATTCTCAATCACCAACAAACTGTTAAATGACATGAATGAGTGTCTGTATTTGTTGTTACAATATCTTAAGGCATTATGAATAGTGAAAATATTGTAGAGTCCTATGCAAGATATCATGTTCATAGCTTGGCTGTGCTTTAAAATAGCGCCAAAACAGCAGCAGCTTTTCGTAAAATGTATCATGCAGGCAACTCAAATTGCTATTGTACTCTGAATTACAAAATTTTGTGCTCAGTTCATTTGATTCAGACTCATCTGATTCATAACCCCTTAAACGTCTCTTACTGTTGCCCTTTGAAATGCACTGTACAATGCGTCCTTCCTTTTCTTAGAGATTTTCAATCACAAGTATGGTTCAGATAAAAAAAATAGTTTTGTACAAGTTTTGCTTGAAATGAAGCTAAGACCAAGTTTTTGTTTCCTGAATTATTAAAGGTGCATTTTCGTGATTCCAGCCCCTTCTGTTTTATTCAGTATTCACTAGATATCTTAGAAAAGCTTATTCACAACTTTTTAGCTGATCCCGACTTTGCGGTTTTGTGTTATGAGCAAATGCTCTTTTCCCACGGTCACAAGGGCCACTGTGCTATAATTTCTGTCCGTTTACGGACAGAAAATACAAAATTGCGAATTACTTACGGACACACGCCGAATTTGCACGTAAGATTGGTCACACATGGATTATCTATGTTAATGTTTCAGATGATATGAAAATCTCAACTTTTTTTAGGTAAGTCGGGGGCACGAGGCTGTGGATCACGAAATGCCCCTTTAAAATGCCTTGCAGGTCAACTTTTACCTTAAAAAAACTCTTTGTTTATTATTACCATCACTGGGCAGCAAGTTACATGGAATAATGGGTTGCCATCTCATTGTGCACATAGCATGCTCACCTCTCAATACCTGGGCAGATTGTTGAGACGGGAAAAAAAACGATCATATTTGAGTCAAACCAGCTGCTTGACTTTTATAGCTACAGATCATATTGAAGCAGTAAAGAATTCTGACAAAAAATCTTACGAGAATACTACAGAACAATTTACTGATAAAAGCTACTGACAAGAACTTTATAAAACACATCAATTAGAAAAATATGGTCCTTGTATAATTATTTCCTTGATTTTTGGCAAGACATGATTCAAAATATCTTGGCCCTTAAAAGGCTTACCAAATTATACAAAAGCTGTAGAACTGTGTTCCTTCACTACTAATGCAATTCATGCCATCTTCAACTCGCCTACTTGCTTCAAAATGTCCAACATTTTAAAAAACATTCTCAATTCAAAGTACTTACAAGACACATATACAAGGGCACCAGTATTGGTTCAAATTAAGATTACTGTGTTTTTCTCTTACAAAGAGGTCCTTACATGTCAACAAATAATACAATATTCAGAAAACATTTCTATATACATCTAAATGGCACTCTGACAGTATTTACTATGCGGAGGCTAACTCCTTACACTTCCTTAACGCCTTGGGGAATTTCCCATCCTTTGAGAACTTCCCCAACTGTACCCAATCGAACTTGCACCATGACCAAAATGCAGTCTTTTGACTGATGTCTCACATTGTTTTTTTTAACAAAAACAAGGTTAAACTCATGAACCAAGGAGCTACAATTGTGGACTCATGAACGATCCCAGTCTAAATTTTATTAAGGACAGTTGGTAACATTCCCACAGTTAGGAAGTCCAGATGCCATAGCGAAAACTGGCTTTTCCTCCATCATCTATACCACTTGAATGATGACCCAAGAAATGCCACAAAAATGTGGTTACCACAAAAGTCAAAAATGGTTGTAACTTAATGCCATTTTGGGCTCCATGTGAGAAATTGCCACAGTACCTTAAAATGTGTAATGGGATTTGTTTTTCGCTTAGTTTTACATTTTGGGAGATCTTGAGCACTATCATTGAAGTGGCATGGATAATTTCTGGAAGAACCAATGAATGAAGCAGCAAGCTAGGAAGCTGTAGAACCATTTTTTACTGTAAATGATTGAAGATTATTTCAAATTTTCTCTGACCACTGCTCATCTATACTTCGTCTGGCTTGAACTGAGGAGTGATGTCATAGCTTTCGTACAGCTATTGTGCATGCCGTATCGCGCACCGCCGACTTTGTACGCTCGCGATTACAGATGCAGCTTATTGCGATTCGCACACATTTCAAGACAGCCGTGCAAGAGCTATTATGTCACTCCTTAGTTGAGTAGGCTGGACGTAAAATAAAGGAGGTCCCTCCTTCAAACTGAACTAACAGGTGGAATCGACAGTTGCATTATGTTAAGTTATTAACCATTAAGATAGTGTAACTATGGCAGCCTCCTGGGAGTAGTTTTGAATGGTCTCAATAACAATAATACAATCGGTCCTCGGATCGCTTGTTGTCGCCTGCCGTCGCAGTTTATGAATGATAGGCCTAACATCACCATTGACCTTGATATGTGTCCTTTGACCTCAAACAAATGAGGGCTTGCATGTAAACTTCATAAACCAAATTTGGTTCCAATTGAACTTCGACTTTTCAAATGAGGTCAATTTTACATTTTCAGCCTATTTCACAACTTGACCTCACATGACCTTGACCTTGGTATGTGACCTTTGACCTCATCAACAATGGGGGATGCCATGTTGCACCTGTGACCCAAGTTTGGTTTAAATCCATCAAAGTAATGTGGATAGTTACAGGCACCTGTTAACCCTTTTTCACAACAACAGACATCAGCTACAGTGGACAAAGTGAGTGATCCCTATGTGTCTTCCTGCCTTAGGGCAGGCGACACAAAAAGAGGTATATCATAAATATCAACCTCAGGTCAGTAACAAGCCAACATCAGCATTTCCCCCTCAAAAATTCCCAAAATATCCTGCAAACACACACACATGGTTTCAAAGAAAATGCATAGAATTAGAGGGAAAATATATATATATGATTAAATAAAAATAGAAAACTATTTACAAAACGGGTGTTAACGGTGAGAATAATCATATATTGTGTGTGCAACAAATTTTGTCATTGGTATACAAGTTTTAGATTCAACCTTACACTCGAATCTTTTATCAGATAACAGTATTGGTATAGATGTTGGGAATAAATATTGTACTATATGAAACCCTCACTATAGACATTCCCCTTCAAATTAAAATATGGCATCTCTAACTGATATCCCATTTAATAGCAAAAGTGTACAAGTCTTCCTGGAAGTTAGAACACTCATTTAAATGTAAAATAACAACATAGAATGTAGGTATAGTTCCTTAAAAATGCCATGGTTCCTTAAAAAAATAATTAGTGAATAAAGGTATTGTTTTTTTAGTCTCTGCCACATATCGATCGCGTCTATCAACATGAGTGACAGCTTTATCAAGGCTGAGCTGGGTTGTTCTATGCCACAGTAGACCTTTTAAAAACGAAGTTTACTGAACATGATGACCCGATAAGCGTTCCAAGGGATCATCGCATGCAACGGCTGGGCACAGCACTTATGCGTATTTTAACTTTGCGTAATGCGCGTCTTTTGCAAGCGCTTGTGCATGTACGCGAGTGTATAAGGACGCTTGTGTACATTGTATTTTGCTCCGAATGTTTCCGATGTTCGTTTGAAAAGATCTATAATGCTGTCACCCCTGTGAGATGACACAAAATACACGGGCAGAGGGGTTAAAACAATACCTTTATTATTCTTTACCACTTTTATTCAAATAAGAAGTATTTATTAACATATTACTAAAATGATGGTAGGTATTACCCAATGAATTATCAATCAGGCCCCTGTTGTAGTCATCTTCAATTGGCTTGAGAAGCATGTACGTGTATTGCGTAGTCATGTTATATCATCTCATATCTGGGGTGTAGACAGCTCTGTAAAGAAGCATGGCATTTTGTGCAAAGCGTTTTTAGGGTATGCTGATTTCATATGCTGATTAACAAATCATACCTACGCAACATACTGTACAAGTGGAAATTTCGCACTACATCTTCACTGTTTTTTACACTTAAGCCAACTTCCGCAATAATAAAAACGTGCAAATATATTTCATTTGTGTAGAGGTTGGCAGAGCGTGAAAAATTAATTGTGCAAAAAATTCCACTTTTACAATAGGTTAACTTCAACAGGTCTCCAGGCTAGGAACAGTGGCTGGAGACATGAGTTTTTCAATGTGGCACGCATTATTAGGACAACGACAAGACTTGGATTACATTCAAAATACACGCAAGCTGAGCACTAGTCTTCTCGCCATCTTCTAATAAATAACGTTTGTATAATGCGGGAGAAAATTAAGTACTGTTCTTGGTTGTATTTTGAAAGTGAAAATTATATACATGAAATTATACTGTTAAAAAGGATTAGACAATCTATCCACCTGATTGCTATCCGTGAGAAAAACCTTTTGCACAAATGCAACACAATTTTTTAAATAGTACACATTAAAAATCTGTATGTCTTGGGCAATAATCCTAGATAGACAACCATTTCAAGGTTCAAGTTTCTTGTGTAAATGTGGCAATTAGACAAAACAAAATAGCCGACTTGACCTCGTCCAATTGACTCTGCAAAAAAGTAGCCGAAACCCAACTTTTGTTTTACAGTTGGGCTAATGATGCGACCGTGTAATCTTTCTTTTTAGCTACACCTCCCACACCTTATGTACTGTTCAGTAGATTTACCTACATGCTTCACAATTTTTTTTTTTAAATTGCTTGTTTGAATGACTACCAATTAAATCCTTGGGCGGAATCTTTTTTTGACACCAAGAATGAATGCAACTTCAAAAGGGTCCCACCTAAAAATCAAAACTCTATTGCTACCGTTTACGATGTAGATGACCACTGGCAGGTAAAGCATCTCATGAACATGATAAAAGCACCGTTGTTGCTGTTTCAAATATTGCTTTTATCTAAAAGTGCACGCTTCACACAAGTGGGTGCAGGAGCTGGGTCCATGACCGATTAGTGAAAGTCAGGTACCATATAGCCAATTACACAATGACTTATCGCTAACTTGGGAAAAAATTACTGCAAGTGTGTCCCCAATTTAAAATCTTGAGCTGGTATTCTCAAAGAAATCTACCATTACACCCAAGTTTAAACCAGGATTACTCCTTCGTGACTGGACCTTTTTCTTTCAATATACTATTTAAGTATAATGGGTGAGAAAGTTCCACATGGATGAGCTGTTTCGGCCCAACCACAAGGAATTTCATCTATTACATTAAACTTTTAGTGCATGTTTACAGACAAAATGGTCCGGTCATTAACGGCTAACTTACTTGTCGAGCTCACGAGGTCAAGTCCACTACTTTTTTAAACAATGGTTTATCCAATACTGCCCACCACTACAAAAATTTATTTCATTCTAATTATCACCAAGTGTCATTTCACTTTTGTCTCAATGCTTAAAATACTCCCAGGTGATCAAATATTTAAACAACACCGATCGCATAATAGGCAAAAATTGTTTGTACTACAGCACAGAGCATTCATTTGGCTAACCAATCACAACTCCAAACCTAGATTAAATATGAATTTTTCTTTTAAATGGCAGTGAGTAGCAAAGTTGTTAACATTGACAGTTTGAGCTATTTCTACCACTATATTGCATTAGAAACTGACCAACTATCATTCAAAAATAGTTAATAATTTTCATTTTTTTCCTGTTAAAGCCAGGTGGAGTAACAGCTCATTAACAGGTGGCCGTTTGATAGACAGAAAATAGACAAGTAGGAGCAGGCTCAATATCTTTGATAGTAACATTTTTCTGAACTATTTCTTATTGCTTAGTAAATTGGCAATTACAAACTTGAATCCTACACTCAAACTGGCCATATGACAAGCATTATGCTTCAAAAAAACATTGGCTTATGACTATCACGATGTAGGTTAAGGAATGTTTGATATTGTATGAGCAATTTGGACTGGCAGGAAAACAAGTACAATTGGCTTTTACCTAAAGTTAACATTAGCCATCACAGCCTCAATTCTTATGGTACATCATATTCTCAATTCCCTGGACACAGTTCATTTACCCATATACACCAGTGTACTGAGATATTGACCAATTGGTTTCTGGGTATGATGTATGATATATCATAGTCTCAATTCCCTGGGCACAGTTCAATGACCCCTATACACCAGTGTACTGAGATATTGACCCATTGGTTTCTGGGTATGATGCATGGTATGTCATAGTCTCAATTCCCTAGGCACAGTTCAATTAACCCATACACCAGTGTACTGAGATATTGACCCACTGATTTCTGGATATGATGTATGATATATCAGTCTCAATTCCCTGGGCACAGTTCATTGACCCCATACACCAGTGTACTGAGATATTGACCCATTAGTTTCTGGGTATGATGTACGATACATGACAATTTCAATTCCCTGGACACAGTACAATGTCACCATATTAGTTTCTGGAGAGGGGTTTAGAGAACTACACAGTGTAATACAATTCATAGTTTGATCACTTCTTGATCACCTTGGAAAAAGTTACGCTGCTTTATTTTGTATCAAATATGAAGATGCTATTAAACAGCAATACAGTTTGTCATGTAGTAAGAAAGTTGTAAGTGTAATAGCTGCCATGCGTTACACCTGTGTGCTGCCACGTATTAGGATAATTCTCAATTTGTCTTTCCTTAAGTCAGTGGCTCTTGAA
Organism: Ophioderma brevispina; assembly: GCA_023653785.1. Taxonomy (NCBI): domain Eukaryota; kingdom Metazoa; phylum Echinodermata; class Ophiuroidea; order Amphilepidida; family Ophiodermatidae; genus Ophioderma; species Ophioderma brevispina. Next base: position 48,008 of record JAMKCH010077512.1, on the reverse strand, counting down.
ATGGTTCCTCATGATGTCACCTGAAGAACCATTTCAAGAGCTACTGATTATACTCCATCTATCTTCCTCGAGTCAGTGACGTCAACACGTTCAGACAGATGTTTTGAGTGTGCATTTTCGCACCGCCTTTGTAGGCGCGCATGGGCATGCCAGCGATTTGAATCAACGCCTGAGTTCTCATGATGCGTTCGCTGCATAATATTCTGATGTCACTGACTCTAGAAAGGAAAGGTAAAAGCACTATAGACTTCGCATTAAGGTAGGTTTGATGGGAATTTCTGACAAATGGCAGCTATTGCATTTACAACCTTCTTGCACTCATATTACAAGTTGTGCTTACTCATCCTTGCAGATTTGTTCTTGAGGTAAAAATTTGCAGTAGCATACCGCTTTAAAAAATTTGTATCAACCGTGATAGAATGATATTTAAAATTGGCAAAACACCGGATCTTCTTTTTCAAGTAAACAAACTGAATTCCTGCTTAACGTTTATACTTATCGGAAAGAATTTAGTATTCTGCCACAGGCTACGAATTCGGCAACGTTAACGGAATAAACCGCATGTTAAAGGTGCCGAATTTTAAGTGGTGGCAGGATACTAAATTCATCCCATACTTATCAAACTGTATGTAACCAGATTCCTAAATGAAACACACACACAAGAGCACCCTTCTTGTTATAAGCTGACGCTGAGATCAGGAGAATCGTACAGTATTTCTATTGCTTCTTGCCAGTTCCAGTTAGCTTGCCTGAGGGCGCTTTCACAGGCACACTCTTCCACGGCGATGGTCTCAGCAAGGTGATGAACCAAGAGTTGTTTCTTAGCAACATGTGGGTCCCACTTGGCTTCTCGCAAGGCTTCCAGACACGCTTTTAGTGTGATCTATTAAGAATGAAATGATGTGCAGGTTACCATTAAGGAGTGATTCATTTTTATTTTAACATCCAGAGTATATTTTTACAAAACTTAATTTGTAGTAATTTGTAGAAAATGCTTGGATGGATTATTTTTCCTCCCAAAACAGACATTCAATCATTTTGTTACAATTTACTAAATACAAAGCAATCATGGTTGTTGGCACAGTTCTCTAAATATAAACTTCCACGACTATTCCAAGCCCAAATAGCAAACCTGAAGAATGATGTGGGGTGGGGGGGGGGGGGGAGATGATGATACTTAACTTTGGTTTGAGTAGGTGTGTGCAGTCTAAAGCGCCAAACTTGGGTGGCTTGTGAAGTGAAATTTTTGGTTAGTAGTATCTCCAGAACTTAATGTTTTAGGCAATTTTTTTCGACTTGGGAACTGAATTTTGGGTCTAATTTGAGGTTTAGGAACTGAAGAACTTGCAAAATTTCCCAAAATTTTAGCCACTGAGCTAACATTTGTGAGTTTTGTGGCAGAACAGGGGGGGTCTAAAAAAACTGCAGAAGAGGAGCGAACTGGGGGTCTTAACCCCGCACATACGCGTACCGCACATACCCGTACCGCACACCCTTCCCACTTGTGACGTCTTAAGAATTTGTAACTGCCATTGAAAAATATAAGCAAATATGGTTAATTTGGGGATGTATTCCAAAATGTAAACTTCATTCAAAGTATTAAGTTGTATCCCTGATAGGACTCACTCTTGGATTAGGATCCACTACCACTCCCATCTAGTATTTTTTTTAACATATTTTTATTTCTAAGTTTGATATTTTTTCTGGAATCAACAATGGGTGTACTTCATAAGAGATCCTCTCTGGACCTGACTGTTTGACAGTTCACTGTTAAACCCACCTGCTCAGGCAATTGTTCTTTCAGTCGCCTTGCCTCAATGCTGTGGGCCACCTCAACTGACGCACTTGATTCCTCTAAACTAGCGCCCTCGCTGCTAAACCTGACTTGACGGTTTCTCTTGGGCAGTGGAATTTCTTTGCTCAGACTCTCTGTCAAACTTGGAGCTCTTTCTGTCCTGCTGGGTGGTATGTGCGAGTCACTCAGGCTGGACCTGTTAGGAATTACATGTAGTTCTTTGCTGCCCCTATGATGTGACCTAGGTTGAGTCGGTGATACTCTAAACTCATCACCGCTTGGTGAAGTGTGTAATTCCCTGTCTTGGCTAGGCAAAATATGCATTTCCTTTACTGCACTAGTCCGATATGCACTCCTTGTATCGGATTGCAAATGACACGATACATATCCATCACTTGTTCTCTGTGGAGAAAGTGAAAGTGGTTCATCCTCTGGAATTGTATCTGGCTTGAAATGATGAGTCCGATGGTTTGTGTCTGGGGAAGGTGATGTCATGTCTATATACCCTGGGTTGCTAGGGTCCTTCACATAATGACCCTCAAGGGAAGGGGGAGGTATGGATATGCTTGGTGATGGTCGAGGTGGGGGAGGGGCAGAGGGATGGACTGCAATAGATACAGCTGATATGTGGCTGATGTTGGATTTATATATTGGGGTGGGTTCCTCTTCGTAAGGTGGGGGAAGCGTGGATTTGCTGCTGCGTGGAACTAGGTAGATGCCAGTCTGGTCTTTTGATGAAACTCCTGAAATTACAACACAAAATTATAATGCGCTTATTTAGTACAATGATTTAAAGCCATCCCATGACAAATTCATTAATATGAAAATATCCCAGCATCAGAAATATTTAGTGGTCCTGTTTCAGAAATTAAGTACAAAAAAATTGTAGTTTTAGTACATTTAAAGCTCAATACTAGGTTTAAAGAGCCATGGTCAGATCCACAGAACCCCAGACTTTTTACTGGAAGTGGTCACAAATTTGGTATCTGAAGAAAGCTACTATTTTTCTCATTTGCCCTGTGAAATCTTTGGGCTAAAGGACGTTTGGATTGGATGTTATGAGCGAAAACGTGCCCCATTTTGGTCGACCAATATTAACTTTACAGAGTACTCTATGGGAATTACAAAATCACATTTTTAGCTCATATCAAAATGGGTTGAAATATTTTACTGATGGGGTTTTGGGGTGAAAGCCATTCTATCAAGATGAAAACTTTATATACTTAAATAGAGTCATTCACCTTTAACAATCCCTCCTCTAAAGTTTGCCTCACTGAAGTGAAAGCCATCTTAAATTGTTACTCATTCCTACAGCCCATGTATCAGAGCTTTGCTACATAATCATATCTAAAAAAGAACGTTTGAAAGATACTCCTCACTGAAGATTTCATGGTGGTGTTTTTAATTTGTTCAACCTTTGGGCCCTGAAATATCATCGGATTTGGTTATGTAACAAATCTTTGTACCACTTTTTTAATTACTGTAAATGGCACAGTAATTTTTTTGAGTTTCTGAAATGGCTGAACAAAATGCTCACTCCGGCTCAAAATACCAAGATAATATGAAATAACATTTGCACTTTTGTCCTAATTTTTTAGGAATTGCAGCCAACTTCCAAATTAATGTAAATTGGGCAAACTCAGGTGTGCTTTGCGCACATTTTGTCCCATTCAGCAAGGTCAGCAGGACGACTTGGGAATTTGGCTCCCGCTGTTTTGATTGGCAAGTCTGAGATTTTGACCACCGTTTCAGAGCAGAGCTATTCATTATATTGACTGCTGATCACAATAGCAGCATCTGTAAATGTTATCAAGGATTTGAAATGCTTCGCTGGTCTTGTGGTTAGGTAGCTAACCTCATGATACAGTAGTCTCAGGTTTGAATCTTACTTCTGCATCTTGCTCCTGAAGCATGGTTGGGGGTCAAAAACTACCGCGTGCTTTTTGATTGCCTCCATATGTTCCTGCTACTGACATGACTTTCTATGGACCTACACACGAGGAAGTTAAATGAGAACACATAGCTCCCACACCAGAGGGTGTATTAAGTCAATCCCACAATGCACCAGTTTTGGGAAATTTCACCTCAACAGGGTCATGTGATCCCACAAAAATCCTATTCTTAATACATAAAAATCCTGACTTCTATGCTCATTTTCACCCACAAAGCATTAGTACTTAGGAATTTGTAGCATGATTATGACATGTCCTGTGGTTCTTAACACTTTTGGAACACTTTTTATCCCTAAGTACTGACATAAGTTTTGTACAGTACTGTATAGGCACATTGCAATGCATTGTGGGATTGATTCAAAACACCCTCTGCTCCAACACTAAACCATTAAATACTACTGGTTCACAACCAGTTTGGATTGACGACAATGGGAGGAAGGAATCGGTCCCCTCAATTTCCTTATCTACAACATATTTCTAGAAAGCTCTTAAAGCTACCATCAATGATTTCTGCCCATTGTTTGCATACTTATTTGTTTCATGAAGTTTTTTAATTAAAGGAAAGACCCATTTAATAAATGTTTTCATCTTGATTGGTGATACTTGGTTTCAAAACACCATCTATAAAGTTTCGCACTGATATTTCAATCCATTTTGATGTTAGAGATAAAAACCTGATTCTGTCAGGGCTGTACTGTACGCAGTTTTTATGGGGGTATAGGACTTTGAAAAAGTGGACTTTTTTGGTAAAAGTGGACCTAACTCCCCCAAAAATAGTCCTTTTTGGACTTTGAACATTTCATCACCAAAAAGTGGACTTTCTGGTCAAAATTTCTCTCAATTTTTGACCTTTTTATCAAAAATTCAGCAAGAAGTGGACCATTTGCCCCCTTTTGTAGGGCTGAATGGGTACTTTCTGGTCAAAATTTCTCTCAATTTTTGACCTTTTTATAAAAAATTCAGCAGTAAGTGGACCCTTTGCCCCTTTTGTGGGGGTGGATGGGTGCGGTGCAACTGCCCTCCCCGCACATGCCTGCTATCAGCCGAAAGGGTAAATTGTAACATTAATATTGGTTTACCAAAATGGGACACATCTTCACTCACAACATTCAAACCAATTGCACAGAGTTAATAAGAAAAATAGCTCTCTTTAACCACCAAAATATTGACCACTTCTGGTAAAGTCTGATTCAGGAGACGAGGCTATAACAATTGGGTCATGGACTTTTAAACTATTCTTCATCTCTCAGTTTCTCAAAGACACAAACTAGTGGAACCATACTAGGTCAATTGTTGTATTTTTGAGTACAAAATCTGTTCAAAATTTGCAGTATATTTTGATATATTTGCTGTATTTTGATAAATTATTCAAAACATTTAGTATGGGACACACAAGATTAGTTGATAACCACACATTGATTCTGTCATTGTGCACGCGTGCAAAACATTAATGAGCATGGTGTGTTTAGCAAGTATGTGCAACAATATACAGGCAGGTGTATGTGCCCTTGTGACAGAAATGCAACAGATTTCATACTTTTTGTGGGAAAATGTGTTTAAATATACATTATAACGGGTTCTCAATAGGCAGCCCGTGGGCCAAATCCGGCCTGCCAACCATTGGAATTTAGCCCTCAACTTGTTCTAAATTATAAAAGGAAACATAAGAAATTCTGGTGTATTTGGCCCTCAAGTAGGAAACTTTCAAATATGGTCGGCATTCTCTGGCCCTTCACCTAATATAATTGAGAATCCCTGCATTATAACATTTATGAATGATTGTATATTTTTAGTTTATGTGCATTGACAAAACTCAATGCAATTGTGTCAGTTTGACTGACTCATAATGATACATGCCACTGCAAGTCTTGTGTCATTCATCAAACTGAGCATGCATGCATTGATTTTTGTCAATTAATAACCAGCACTTTTATCCACCACACTTAAGGCACTATCAGTGAGTTGCTAAATCAGAAAATCGAAAAAAAAAATCATCAGAAATCAATCTTTGCATGTGCTGTAAAAAAGTTTGGTATCCTAACATCCTACAAGTGATAAGCCAAAGCAACCTATAAGGACAAATTCAGATTTTTAGTCATACTGTCCATACAGACACACACTAACAACACCTAAACTGAATGGAGATTGATATCTTTGAACATGGAGTTTTCTCTCACTTTCTGTTTCTGCCATTTTTCCGTTGCAAACATAAACTTTACGAGAATTCTATAGGCATCCTTTACATTTTATTCTTTCCTTCAATTTTCAAATATTTTGGCCCTTTAGTGGCAATCCCTGAGTGTCTTTAACCTCTAAAGAATTGTGAACTCTCGTGTGATTTCTTAACCTCGTGGTGGGACATATGTCCTGGGCAGTATATCCCGAGGCTCTCGCTTCTTTAAGACCACCTAGTTGATATCAGCTGATAACAGATCATCCATACTTATGATTGTCTTGGAATATTTCTCCAATGTCCTCCTTCCCCCGGCTCTGTCTATCCTCCCAAAATTTGAGCTTCAACCGTGGTTACGTTTTCCACACTGGTGCTGTTGTGGTGGCAAAGATAACTCGTCAGAATTACGTGGCCACCATGGTATGCGCACTCTTGCTGCGAGTGAACTGTCCGTCACCTAAATCAAGGTCTTGAGTGAGTGGGGTGGATGACCCCATACGCATGTAGCGCAGGGCATCATCATAAGAACGATTCAATTCTGATTCCGATCTCCCATGTCTTGAACTTCTCAGTTTAGGAGAATCAACTCCAGAATCAGAGTCATGCTGGTGTTGCTCATGAGGGGAAAGCTGCACATTGACATTCAAAGAGGCCTGAGGTTTCATAAATTCGTAGTCTTGAGTTGGGTCACCCCTGCTCTTTGGACGAGTTCCTGATACGTAGGTTCTTGATTGCAAATCTTCACTCAAAGATCTTTGCATATGTGACAATCTCTTAGGAACAGGTGGTGGTGTTCTGGAAGGCATGTCGGAATTGTCCTTGCTGATATTGAGTAGCTCGCGTATTTGTTCTGGAGAAGCACTTATGTGTGGTCCTTCGGTGTCTAAAATATCGATGGAATGGCTTTTAGGTCGAAATGGGTTTGTCGGAGGGTAGGTTTGCTCATTGATCATAATTCCAGCATCAAATGATTGGCTTCGTTGTTGCAAACGGGTGCCTTCTTGACTGGGCACCCTAATTACCGGTGGCAGATAATGACTATCTTGAGTTGCGTTGCCTTGTCGCATTAATCTTGCTTTCAACTCAGGGGGGCGTTGTGACTGGGTAGTATAACTTGTCTGTGCTTGCCGTGGTGATGGGGCGTTGCGGTGGGGTTGTCGTGGCGGGAGGGGGAGGGGGTGGTGTGTTGCAGATGATAGATGGTTAGTCTATTAAGCAGAGGAGAGATATGGGGAGAGAAAGAAGACAAGACAACAATGTCATGCACCATGCGACAACCGTGCACACACATATCATAATAAAGAAACACTTAATTTACCTGTGAATCAAAGTCTTACATTGGTATTTATCATATACTAACAGCGTAGACAAGCATCAGCCAGCCCTTGTTTAAAAGTCCAACAAAATTTTGTGTATCTCACCTGAATCTACAGGTCCAGAGGTGAAGCTACCACACACCTTTTAACACAACATTTGAAGACTCTGAGAAGGACCATTGGACCAAAATTCATGGTATTAACCCCTTTTTCATGTTTACTGCTTGTCTACACTGTTGCCATGGTTACCTAAAAGCTAATATCAGAATGCAGTTAACTTACATTTATATAAGACATCTTAATTTGCTGCAGAGTTCCAGTAAGATCTGGACAATGGTAGCGTTTAATGCCGTACAAGTATGTTAACCAGGTCAAAAACAAAGGAAGTATGCTGGCCTATTGTGCTTTTCACTACTATCGGTTGCTGTATTCTCATTTCTGAGATGAAGTTCACTGACCTAATATACAATGTCAACTTCATAAGTCAACATGTGTATTCTGGGTATTAATGATCATACCAGAGGTCAAGCTATGAACACTGGTCTACAGAGGTCAATGAACTGTGCCTTGGACAATGAGACTATAGCAACTTACAAGAGAGGCCACTTCCTTCCTGGAATCTTTTGGATGATAAGGCCAAGTCAATAATAGTTATTTTGTAAAACATGTTTATGTAAGAATTATTTGGTTTGAGCCATAAATAAATTGCATTTTTAACAAGATGGCCACTGCCATAATGTAGCTTTTGTAGGTCAAGGGTCATTACAAACTGCCCCAAATTCCTGTAAAGAACCAGAGCCCGTGCATGGAGATATTTTGCCTACTGTATAAGTGGAAATTTTCGCGAGGTTTTTATTTTCACGAATTTCATGAGTGAACATAAAAACGTGAAAATAAGAACTCGCGAAAATAACTTTTTTCTAATAGATTTGTATTGCATTGATGTCAATACCGTGAAATTAAATTCTCGCGCCTTTGGGCAAAACTGTTCAAATCGCGAAAATATCTGAACGTGGAAATTTCCACTTATACAGTATCTTGAAATAAACCAGTAAGACTTTGATTCACTTGGTGTGTAACATACATTGAGCAAAGCATCATTGAAATCTAGAAATAACTTCAAAAGGAGAAACCATCATACTTCTGGATCCAAATAATAGTCATTAAAATATCACTTTTCAAACAGTGCTTACTTGCATTTTTTCAGTTGTCTTGAAACTTTTGGGGTTGTGTTTTGATATTAATGTGTAGCAAAGTTAGAAACAAAATAATGACAAAGTGGCTACATGGGTATATGTATGGATTTATCTGTAAGGACAGGGAAGGAGTAATAATAGTGGTATTTCTGTTACTCTATAATGAATGATTTCTACTCAAGCTTATGTCATGTATAACACCTATACTTTAGGCAAGTGTATCAAAACACAACAAATTCCACTCATCTACAGGGGGCAGGGTTCAATGACTAGCATACACATGTATTGACAAATATGACCTCTATTAATCTAGGTACCACTGGGCAGAATTGCTCCGAATGTCTTATTGCTAGAGCTGACAGTTTTAACCCAGAGGGTGTTTTGAGACAATCCCACAATGCACCAGTTTTGGGAAATTTTACCTCAATAGGGTCATGTGATCACATAAAAATCCTATTCTTAACACATAAAACCCCTGACTTTAACGCTCATTTTAGCCCACAAAGCGTAAGTACTTAGGGATTTTTTTTTTGCATGATTATGAAATGTCTTGTGGTTCTTAAACTTTTGGAACACTTTTTATCCCTAAGTACTGACTTGTGTTTAGTACAGTACGGTATAGGCACATTGCTATGCATCGTGGGATTTTAACCCTTACACAAGAGAAGTACTTGAACTTGTGTCACCATACTCACTTGTTAGTCTTGTTTCACAAGAATCAAAACAAACTTGTACCATTTTATTTTGCAAACTCGAATATCTTTAACAGGATGAAATCTAATTTGGCAATATTTTCTGATTTTGTCTTATGTTTTATGAAAATGAAGCTATCAATGACATAGTGAAACTCAAGAGTTTTAATGTGAGGTGTTTTTAAGAGTTATTTTCTTAGGTCATAAATTGAAACAATTGTGCAAAATGGCCTGATTGGCAGGAAACCTTGCCCAAAGAAAACTTAAGGCGCTTACAATGCCGTCATGTGACCAAGTATTGCAAGCAAAAGCAGACCCGGTTCGATACACTCAAGCTACTAACATGGATCACAGCTTTGCTCCCGATCTCATTACTTGTCTCAGATAAGAGAAAGCATATAGCCTAATAGTGACTGAAATACAGGAAGGACGGTTAGGCGAATCTGCACTACTTTAAGGCAGTTATACCTTGCTTGCAGTACCACTTGGCTCATCTGATCCCATTAGTTTGAGGTCAGCAACTTTGTACACATGTGTATACAGGGTCAAAGAACTAAGGCCATGGAGATGAGGTTGAGAAGTTTGTGGTTAAGTATAAAGCACTACAAATGATGCCTATTTCTATCTAGAACTATGATGGTTTATATAATGTGCTATATAAAAGGCAATAAATAGGGTGGGAGAAGAAGGTTAAATCAGAAAAGAAATAAATAAAATGATATCAGATATAAAACACGCTAACTCGTATTTACGCGATGCGTAAAATATGTCCCCACCGCAATATCGCGCTCCTAAGTGAATGACTAGAACTGTACCATTCCAACCCTTAATTTTGGCCACCACTAGCTCACCAAAACTAATTTGAAAAAACATACAAATTAAAAAACATTTTTGGTGAAAATTAACTTCGGAAATCTTAAAGTTCATCGTGCAAAAATCCCTGAAATTCACTAAATTATTAAAAATACAATAATTTATTCAATTTGGCAACACTATTTTTTGAAAAAAATCATGTGACACATTTTAAATTTGGGACCCAAACGAGGTCTAGAAAGGGGGCCGAAACATACCGAAGTTTATAAGTTCCACATTTTTTTCAAGAAATGTAAACAGGCTGGTGGCAACCACAAAAGACTGACGCATGTGTAACACCAAAACTAAAAAGAATACTTTCACTGAAATCATGGTTAACTACGTATGTTACTACTATACCTTTGTTGAGTATACTTCCCCCACCTAGCAATTACGCTGATATTTGCTTGCATATTCATTAGCTCATTTGCATATTATATTGCCCGAATTACGCCCAATACTAATCAGGTCGAGACTTCTCAGCCCACTTCCTTCCAACCAAGTTAACATCACTATACGCCAACAGAACTCCAGAAAATTGTACACAAGCCTTGCGGGAAATTTTCATAAATTATATGCAAATTTAGATCCTTAATTAGCAGATTTTACAACCCAAAATCTAATAAGGTCGGAGAACAATCATCACCCCTCTTCTTCCACCAAGTTACACAATCCATCGAGCCCTCACCGGAACTTCTCTCCAGATAATCGTACACAATAATGGCACTTATGTTGACATTTTCTGTGCAATATGGACCTTTTTTTGGGCCGTTTTGACCCTTTTCCCCACCCCCTGGACAGACCCAGGGGAGGACTCTGGGGGTATGAATTACATGGTAGTAGGGGTTTCCCCTCCTATACAATATACCCAAGTTTTTTGTGCCTACTACTAAGCTCATCCAGAAAAAAGATATGCCCAAATGGCCAGGTTAACATTTTTATCTCGGACATACAGACATACGAACATACGGACATACATACGGACATCCGGACGGAGCCCCATTTTAAGTCCCCAAAATCCAGAACTTCCGTTCGGCGGGGACAATTACAATTCAAATATTGGAAAGGTACAACTGTCCAATCGCGTTCAAATAAAATCGCATCAAATTTCTAAACCCATTTTCCCTGAAAAAATTATACTTTTTTGTTTTATTTCTAGAATACAAATATGACCTGTTTCAGTATATAGTGGCCACTGGCCCCTCCTGACAATATCACAGATCAAAAGACTTATTTTATGGAGCCCAAAAGATAATTGTCAGCTTAGAAGGAAAATAAATGAGTTCAAAATGGACTCAAACTCCAAACAGGTAGAAAGTTTTCATATTCATGCATGCAATTGATCCACATACACTTTGGCATTACAGCAAAGAGGTAAAAGATTTCAAACTATCAAAAGGCAACTTACATGCAGAATCGATACAAAATCATTCTTATGCAACATTGAAGATCAAAGCAAAAACCGGGTACGGGGCATGGGCTGAACTCTTTAAAAAGTGGCCCCTATGGAGATAACTAAATTTTTGGAGGAATTTTAACTCTTGAGGGCTCACAAAAGCCTACAAGTGTTTAGATAGCTTATTGCCAAAAAAAAGTTTTAATATTTTATACTTAAATCCTGCAAAATATACATTAATGTCCTCTTTTTCCATTCAATTGGACTGACAGAACCCTAGAACCCCTTAAGTAGGTACATGTAAGATGGATTAAATTAATATGTTGGGAAATGGGAAATGTTGGCAACAAGGTTATTTAACATCTTTCACCATTATAAATAAAGTCAGCCATATGATAATTATTATAAATTAAGTGCAAACAAATTACTGGAATTAAAAAAATATTATATCACACACATGAAGCCCCATTATTACTGGTAAATGAAGGAAATAGGTGATTTATTATTTCAAATTATACTTTTATTGAGGCAAATGCTTTTAGAGATATATTGCAGGGAATCGAGGGAAATGGGAAGGGGATCAAATTAAAGCAACACAATTTCGGACTATTTATTTCCCACAATGTCAAACCACCGCACACAATGCCATATCACAATGCAACAAGAAGTATACCAAGACGCCATGCAATATGGCCGAAAGATGGAGAGAGAGAGAGAGAGAATAGGAAAGAAGCAAAGGAAAAAAGATCATTAGTATTTCTTTTAACACAACATTTATCAGCACACAAATCTTCAAAACATTGCTTTATATTTCCTCTGGATTATGATGTCAAGAAATCATGAATATTCAAATGTCTTAACTCATGAATATTCAAAACAAAAGACATAAACCAACTATTAGAAGATTAAGTTTTCAGCAACAACATGATTAAAGGCGGATGGCCCGATTTAAGGATATGAAGTTTTCATCTTGATAGATTGACCTTCACCCCAAAACCCCACCTGTAAAGTTTCGCGCCGATATTTCAATCCGTTTTGATACGAGAGGTAAAAACGTGATTTTCTGTGGCCCCATAGAGTACTGTGTAGAATTAATATTGGTAGACCAAAATAGGGCACATTTTCGCTCATAACTTCCAAACCAAACATCCTTTGGCTCTAATGAGAAAAATAGCAGCTTTCTTCTGATACCAAAATGTTGACCACTTCCGATAAAATCTGGGGCTTCTGGGGACGAGGCTATTAGCGATCGGGCCATGGACCTTTAAAACTGTTGATGTCTAACAGATGTTTATAGCTAGTGCTACATAACTCTTCTTAATTTGGTATCCACACTCCAACTTAAAGGAATATTTTCATGATCCATAGTCCCCAATTGCCTCTAAGAAGTTGAGATTTTTTATTTTGAAGGTGAAGATACTAGGATCATAAAATGCACCTCTAAGATGACAAAAGTAAACAAACAATTCAAAAATACCACGTATCTTCTCGTCCTCTTTGGAATGAGTAGGAATATTTCAATAAGTGTTTCAACTCTATTCATTACCATAAAATTCCTCAAATAAGTGTGACATCAAAATCCAACAGATAAATTTAAAGCAATGCATTTGCAAGAAATCAATCTGGTGCAACCAAAGAACTAAAAAGGGGGAAGTCATAGCTCCTGAGTTCACCAGTAAAACTTCTATGAATTCACCTTTATCTTGCATTGTCGCACATGGAGGGGGAGTTTGCATAGTACTGGAAACTTTCTTGACACTGGTTGAAAACTTGTGATTTCATCGTATAGCATCTACTGACAGCATAGTATACAAATATTGACTGTACATGGGGGCCATAGTCAACTCTATTGACCCGAGGTGAGCTCGAGGCCATACTATTTTCCCGAAGCAGGCTGAGGGACAAATAGTACGGTCTCGAGATCCCGGATGGTCAATAGATTGACTATGGCCCGACCCGAATAAAGGGCAGTTAATATTCGTTTTATATACGTCATAGATAGGATCCTTTCTGCTGCATTACCGAGGGACTACAGCTAGGTCAGAAAGTTACTATACCGGTCAAAGAGTTACTATACCGCGTCAAAAAAAATTATAACGGTCAAAAAATTACTATTACGGGCAGAAAGAGTACTATTTACGGGCAAAAAAGGTTATATACATCGTTTATGTGAAAAACATAGTGAACTATACCATGTCATGTGACTTTCATTTAACCAATCAGATGACAAGATTCTATCTATGAGGTATTATAATACCTATAACTGCCGACACAGTTTGCACAACTTCCCCCTCTCCTACCTTCCGCCCACCCTCACCTCTCCCCCTTTCCACCTCACCCCCTGTTAGGTGTGAAGCAAATGGCAGCCAGCACAACTTCCCCCTTTTAACTTTGATTGGGCCATAATTCAAATTTGATACCATGACCATGCTGACAATTTGAAAGTATTAAAAACAAAAACCAAATCACTTTATTATTTGCCTAGAAAACAGGAAAGATATCCTCAGTAATAGGTTGCTATAGAAAAGAAATTTCAAAAGTGAAGGTATTTTAATACTTGGATCTTTCCTCCCCATGAAATTGGGCATCTTATTTTTTTCAAAATATTCCATCTTTTCTTCACTTTCCAATTTGTCAAACCAAGGTCAACGCAATACATTTTACAATTCATCGTGTTTTATGAAATATACAGCTAGTTCCAAATAGCTCTGAACAAAGGCAGCAATACATTGTTAAAGTATATTATATTGTGGACTTCAGGTTTAGAAAGTGCATGCCCTATGATCTTTGTTTATTCAAAATATGGAAGGGGGAGGAGATGAAAATGAAAATGGGAATAAGTAACCTTTCACAGACATATGCCTTTTACAAAAGTGTTTAGAGCCCTTTTTTGTTTATTTGTTGGATAAACTACAGTTGTCAAAATTTTTAATGCAGTCAGAGACACAAAATTGAATAACTTTAACAATTTCTGTAATTTGATTGAAATTTTCACCTTAAGGTTACATCATCGGCTACGGTTTCTGTCGTGATATTTGTGAAATTCTAATGAAATGTTGGTATTGATGAAGAAACATACATACCAAAATTTTATTTTTTTCTAAAAAAAAGGCATTGTTGACTCAATTTTGTCCTAACTACATCCACAACAAATGTTAAAACACACAAATGCAGGTCCAGAGCCACTTACCGACCTTTTATTTAAAATCAGTAAATGTAACTGTTTTAGGCTACAAATAGCATTGAATTCCCATGGTAAGTGATGGCAAAGCAAACCAAATAAAATGTTCAAGATGTCTAACATTTACAAAAAAAAAATTAGCAAGCTTTCATTTTCAGGGAACTTTTAAAGGTATATTAGAGAATGTTTTTAGAAAGGGGTTTGTGTAAGTTTGTTTCCAAGGGACAGTGAGATTTCAGCATGTCATATTTTGTGCTTTTAGATAGTACAAAAATACTAAGTCGATCATGTTGGGATTTTCATATTGATGCTGACAGGCGTTTATATGCAACATCAGTCCATATTTCACTTTGTGAAAAGACAAACTGATCGTAGTGAAGGTAACAAAGATCTCTCACAGATAAAGAAATTGTTCAAAGATTGTTTCAATACCAGACAGTGAATTTTATTTAGTCTGTGTTGAAAAAATCTCTGAATTACCTTACTGTTTAAAAGGCATCATGATCAGATAAGTCAAGATGCAATGCAATTATAACAAAATCAAAAGTTTTAGATGCTGTCAATTTTAAATAAAAAAATGCTGACTTGCTTCTTCTAGCTACTTTGCCAAAAGTACTTCTGAACATAATATACTGCTTTCCTCTGCATCTGAACATAAAGGATGGTATTATGAAGGGAGGGGATAATTTCAACCAAGTTTAGTAATACATGAGTGGATTTTTTTCCCTTCCAACATTCACTAAAAATGTGCTAAAATGGGTGAGGAAAATTTCTCAGGATGGCGCCGGATAAGGGCCCATTATTTAGGGAATTTTCTCACCCGTTAGAATTTCACTTTCACCCAGTTATTTTGAAAGGGAAAAAAGGTCCATCATGTAGGACTAACCCTGCCTTAAAAGCCAGTTCTAAGTTAGACTACTTTCACAATACCAGCCAAAGATGTTATGAAATCAAAGTCGGATTACTATAATGTATATTGATGGAAATGAAATTATACTGTACATTGATCATGAGGTGGAAGACTGGAGAATCTAATTTGGAACAGGTATGACTTTTCAGCACATTATTACCTTAAAAGAGAGGACTCGGAAGGATAGGTATCACGATGTCTTCCAGCAGGGTAACATGACTCTGACTTTTTCTTCTGCACTTTCTTAAAGGTTGATTATTTCTTGGATTGTCTATGGTTCTTAAAGCATTTTTTTGTAGTTTACATCTCAGTAATAAGAGTACACTACTTGACATTCAATAACAATCTGTCTGAATTTAAATGTTCTTTTTTGATTAAGCAGATGGGCCCATGCAAATTTACAGAAAAGATTTGTTATATATCACTGGCAAATTATTTAGCAGCATAGTCCCCAAATCATGAGTTGCATAGCTACATTTTGCAAGATAAAAGTAACTAACTATAGCTTGCAGAACCCTACTACCAGGAGGAAGAGAGTTCAAGAAAATGTTTGAAGCAATCTGGGGAATGGTATTCAAAAACATTCTAAAACATGAATTAAGTTTTGTATTAGCTTTTCCAAAACTACCAACTCTCAACACATGATCATAGCAATATTGCAATGTCAGTATGCTTCAAGTTGTCTTGTAGTTTCCACAACTAGCAAATGAATATCATTGAATCAAAGTTTGGCCCTTTTTTCAATGTCAGGACCTGGCCTTTCAATGATGCCTATGGCACCAGGGGTCCGTTCCCGAAACTGAGTCGTAAGTCTACGTGCATACTATGTCATGCCTGAGTGGACCAATTTGTCCAGAGCGATGTGTAACTGGTATGGAAAGGTCTGTTATGTAGGACATACGCATGAGTTAGTATACACGTAGGATTACGCACGAGTTTGGGGAACGGGCCCCAGGATGGCTTGGGGCAGTCACGGGTATCCATTCTACTCTGAACAAAACTGACCTGTGATATATGTGGGAATGACAGCTTAAAATGCCCTTCGGAAGGACGAGGTATTTTCATGGTTCAAGTCCAAATAAAACAGGGAAACCAAATTCAATAGTTCATATACATAATTAGATCCTGTCTTAATGAGACATGAGGACATATCCAAAGAGAAGTGCCCTGAATTTTTTTCGAACTTCGTTTTTTTTTTCATATTTGGAATGTTTACCAATGTATTAGAGATCACACCTGAAGTGAATAAGCCGCCATCTTTATGTAATAAGATGATGATTTAGTAATTTCTGTCGTGCACGACAGAAATTCAATGCATGGTTTCCTATGGGGACGATTAGGATAGCAAGCCAGTTCAAAACAAGGTTTGCAGTTTTCTTTCTTGCTTGTTTGTCCAATAAACCTTCGAAACGTTCTCGGTAGATGGTCTACAACCGATCAAGTGCAATTTGAGAGAAATTTGTATCCTCAAAAAAATCTCCTCCTGTCACTTTAAGTATACAGTTTAATCCCAGTGAGTGCTCCCCAGCTGGGAATTGAACTAGGGACACCTAGCACTTTAAAAGCAAATACCATAACCAGTCTCCAATTAAGAGTTTAATAGTTTTGTGTCTTTTTTTTTTGATACTCTCCTAAAGAAAAAAAAATAAAATGTACTCTCTAAATTTCAGCACTCCTGTCTCTCTTCAAGATAGTAACAAAATACTCCTTAAATCTCACCTGATCTTCAGGGAGGTCTGGTAGAGGACAAGCAGTGGATTGGTAAGTGGCTGTTTTACTAGCGCCCTCGTCTGACGAACTTTCACCTTCTGAAGCTCTCGATGAAGCCATACTGCTACGATCTGATTCGCTTACTTCTTCCGAGCTGCGCCGTTTGTGTTTACCTTCTCCAACTGATCTGCGGGTGCGGCGGGGCATCACACGTTCTAAACTTTCAATAGTTCGATCACTTAGTTTCACTTCTGGATCTGATTTATTGGAATCGTAAGATCCCACAGAATTGGATCGTCCAACCGATGATTGAGCACTGGCAGAACCTTTGTAGGAACCAGACCGTCCACTTCCAGCACGGGTGGGACTCTCACTAGAGGTTCTTCTGGATGTGGGTTCATCTCGACTATGTCGAGATAAGTCAAATTTTTGCCTCAGTGCAGAAACACTGTACTGTGTTCTTCATTGTCTGTACCTCTACCACCATGATTTGCATATTTCTTATGGCTAGCCTCAGGAGATTCTTTTCTCCAAGGGGCTGGCGGAACTGGAGGTGGAGGTCCTTTTGGTCTTGGTGCTTTTGGTGGAGGACCTTTTGGTTTCCGAGGACTTTTAGTAGAGGAAGGACTTCGAGGCTTTGCACCTACACTGCCTCCAACCGAATGTTCATAAGCCTCCTGCCCACTTGAAACAACTTCTCGCTGATCAATATTACCTGCAATTTGTGAAGGCCTATCATCGTCATCACTGTCCTCCGTGCTGGTTTTTGAAACTTGAGAACTCACTCTTGAATTGCCATCGATACTGGCCGAAGTCTCAGCTGGGAACACACTGTCCTGATGGGAAATATCATCGGGGGCAGCCAAGTCCGTGTAATCTCCAGCCTCCAAGCTCTCACCAGCCCTAGCCTCGTGTGTCATATAACCGTTACCATTCAGAGCCGCACTGGCACCATACGATGCCTGCCCGTTCAACTCGAGTTGCTCCGAATCACTTTCGTCACCGACCATATCATCCATGTACTCATTATCTGCGCTATCGGAGGTGGCAGACGACAAATGCGTAAACCTTGATTCCTCCCTGCTGTCGCGCCTGGTCTCCCACTGTGAATCCCTGTCTCTCGGTAGCGACTCGTTGCTCTGGTAACTCATCACGCTCGATGCGGCTGGCGCCGACGCGAGCTGGTCTTTCTACTGTAATTTTTCATAGGAGAGTGGAGGTCTTTGTGAGGCATTGTGTAGCGTTGGTAATGAAATATAAGGACCCTTCTATTGCCTGAAGACAATAAACGTGATCCTTGTTCCTCTGCCTGTTACCGACCATTACTGTAATTACCTTGGGATTGGCAGACGCCCCCGAGATGGAAGCCACCGTGTGATGGTGAGTCGTCTCCAACACTCAAGGGCGGGACTCCGATGTCGTGACATTGGCGCCCTCTGTGGAGTTACTTTCACTAGTTGACTGTGGGTTGTCTATACCGACACTGGTTCTAGTAGCATCCAAGGCTGCATGACATGTATAGACGAGAACCCGAGTCTAAAGACTGATGAAACGCAAGTAAAAGTAAAGATATGTAAGCGGATGGATAATTTATGCAGAAGGAACAAGTTGTGTATATTTAGTGTAGATTTGAGCA
This sequence comes from Ophioderma brevispina, assembly GCA_023653785.1. NCBI lineage: Eukaryota > Metazoa > Echinodermata > Ophiuroidea > Amphilepidida > Ophiodermatidae > Ophioderma > Ophioderma brevispina. The sequence goes on along the minus strand of JAMKCH010077512.1, from coordinate 29,199 downwards.
TTAATACCTCACATGAACATCACACATTACTGTCCACTGTGCGGTTTATGGTACAGCAGCTTTGCTAAATTGGCTCAAATTTCCTAGTAGGAAGAGACAGACAGGGGCGGTGCCAGGGGGTGGCAGGAGGAAGCTGCCCCCCAAGAGTTTCAAAATTCAGGAAAAATGGAATTTTAAGCAACAAATTGTTACCTATGTGAGTTAATCATGTAATTTTCCCCCACCCCACGATTTTGCCCTGGCGCCGCACCTGGAGAGAGAGAGAGAGGGAAACAACCTTTAGATTTCAATTATGTGGGTGCAGATGCATAAGAGACATAATGCCTAGCTTTCCACATCTTGCTTCTTTTGTGGAAAGCTAGGCATTATGTCTCTTATGCATCTGCACCCGCATAAACCAGAAATCTAAAGGTTGTGTGTTTGTATGCGTGTGTACTTAAATCTCTCAAAGAGACGTGAGTGTGGGAGTGAGTGAGGAGTGAGTAGTGAGTGAGGAGGGATGTGGTTGTCGGTGAATGACGTGAGTGAGTGGGCCAGTGAGTGAGTAGTGAATGGAGGGAGGTGGGGGAGAGGTGAATGATGTGAATGAGGAGCGAGCGAGCGTGGTGCGTTACGCTGAGGAACCGTGCGTCCGTGAGTGCTGTGAGTGAGTGAGCGAGTGATGTGAGTGCGTGAGTGAGTGAGTGAGGTGAGTGAGGCTAGCGAGCGAAAGTAGCAACTTTTAGATTTGGTTTTACCTCCCAAGTCGTTGTGCGGCAGTACATATCAAGTGGGAGGGCAAAGTTGGGGGGAAAGGTTTGTGGTGGGCACACATATAGGTTCTTTTTTTAACAAGGGTGGCTTCTTGTGCATTACTATCACTTGCACTTGGGGAAGTGGCCCCCTTGCAGAGGAAAATTAGATTAATTTTTATGCTTGATGTATTATCATTCCCCATAATGCAATGCTAATTTTGCTGGTTTCCCAATAAGCTTGGACTTCTGTAATGAGGAGGAAACTCTTGCAAAGTTGTTACGTTTAACCCCACAAGTGTCTTGTTTGCAGAAGTCCACAATTACCAGAAATCAGTGCAACTCACAATGTATTCTTGTGAATGGGAAATTTGTCAATTCAAATTCAGGTATTTTGAAGACTGGAGAGGGGTATTTTTGGGACTGTACAACGGGGAGTTTAGAGTACATTTGTGATTTTGTTCTTTAACCCTGAGGTCTACCACATTTCTTACAGTATCTCTGATTGGCTCATAACAAGATATAATGTGACATAACCTATGAGTAACCAATCAGAGCAGACTTATTATATATCTGGCTAATTACATCATATGACCATGTAATTAACCTATCAAATCGACCAGTAGTGCCCAAGGAGTTAAGAAAACTAGAGATGCCTTTATATAAAACGCATTTCTACATGAAGCAGGACTTCAAAACTTCTAATCACATGTTTTGTGTGTGCATCCTCTCACAAAAACATTAAAGATACTATCAGTGATTCACTTGAAAGAGTCAAAATATTTTAAATTTGCAACATTAGCTTAAAAGCGAAAGATAAGTCTGTAGAATTCTCATGAGTTATTTTTTGTAACTGAAATATTGACAGAAAAGGACAAATACAGTAGTATTCAAAGATTTGAATCTCCATTCAGGGCATCAGCTCTGGAGAGCTAATGGTGGCCATCCAGCACATGCTGCCTTGCATGGTGGGCATGGTTGCCCAAAGGCTAGGCCCACCGCCGAAAACTGTGGATTGGCATCAGGAAGGGCATCCGGTCAATTATCTTTTGCTCCAACAAATCCTCACACAGCAGTATTGCTGAGTGTGAGGTGAATCCGGCCACCCCCGTTAGCGGGGACAAAACCGGATTTTAAAACTTTGGTTTTACTAACTTTAACTAACATTCAGTTACGTGTTGTAGTAAGTGTCCGTACGGACAGTATTGACTAAAATATCCGATTTTGTCCTTATTAGGTTGCCTTCAGTCTTAGCACTTGCAGGGTATGTTTGCATAGCTACACTTGTTACATACATACAAAAATCTGATTTTTGATGATTTTTTGGATTTCCTGATTTAGCAAACAAATCACTGATAGTGCCTCTAATTTTGAAATCTTTATAAAAAACTTTGGTAATTTTGGACAATATTTTATTCTGAGAATAAGAACGATGACACATTTATTTATATCATATTATTCGGCATTGCACCAGGCATAACCCAATATTGCTATATGCAGTAAATTTTAAGGGATGCCTCCAGAACAGCAGGGAGATTTATATGAAGAAGCCAAAATTCTCGGAAAAAACCTGCGAGGACGAGTACGGATCGGCAAACAAATTCACATAAAACACTGGCTCAACAGGGAATCAAACCCAGGCCGCATTGGTGAAAGGTGAACGACTCGATCGCTACACCAACTCTCTCCCAACAATATCCTTACCTTCTGTGTGAAAGATTTGCCGTCCTCATCTAAGACTCAAAATAGACTAATTTCTAAAAATACCCAATTAAAAATTAAAAAAAAACTTTCAAAATTAATGAGTGTTCGCTTAAGAAACATGTAATTAGGAGCACTGAAGTCCTGCCTCATGTAGGAATGTTTTATATCACTGCTAATCTTAGTTTTATTGTACGTGATTAGGAGCATTGAAGTCCAGCCTCATGTAGGAATGTTTATATTACTGCTAATCTTAGTTTTCTTAAAATATTTGCAAAAAAGATGCACTCGAAACTCCCCCAGTGCAACCTCTTATATGTATAATCATGTGCTTGCATGCATACACAGAGAAAATACATTGTCATTGGATGGCAAACCTCCTATGTGCATTTGACCTTTGAAATCAAAACCTCCTATACCTCATTTGTCTTCCTCCGTGCAGTGACGTCAGCGCGAGATTTGACGGTCGCACCAGTACACCGCTCGCGCTGGCTTAAAACGAAGGCGTTTGTACACGCGCGCACAAAGACGGCATATCTTGACGCGTGCGTAAAAGCTGCGTCAAGGTTGTGACATCACTGCACGGAGGTAGAGAAATGGACTATATACACAATGTGAGCCTCCATTTCAAACTACTTATGTGAAAATTACAGTCCAACATCGCGTCCTATATGTTCGTTCGGAAGTCAAATTTTGCTGAAGCCAAAAATCATATCAGGTGGTCTACTCGGCATTGAGATTTTTTAATGCAGATGGAGTAGAGTAGGAAGGTTGAAGATGGAGGATGCATTGAATCGGGCGAAGTGGAGGGAGTAAGGGCGATTGCTATGAGTGTGAGGTGAATCTGGCCACCCCCCCGATTTACGGGCACAAAACCGGATTTAAAACTTTGGATTTACTACTACTACTACTACTACATGGTTATGCAAAATGATTGTGACGATTTCCTGATGGCAGCGTAATAATAATTAGGCAACAGTGCAGTGAGCGACCTTCGGGCCGGAGTCTGGCGCTTTATAAATGTCCATTATTATTATTATATGCAGTTCTGACCGGGATCCTAAATAAATTGGGATATGCAACTCGATCAAGAGATTGGAGGCATACTGCATGAAATCAGTACCTTATAGATTGCCAGTAGTTTGTGGCACTGTGTAATTTACACCATTGCTAGCATACGTCATATCTGGTCAACTAAGTCGTACTGCATGAAATCTGCAACTTATAGAATGGGTGCTGCTATACTCAGAATCCTCTATGGGCATTTGTAGAGTGTTTCACCCACCTGGTTCTGACGGGAAATCTAATTTTGCACCTAGGTGATTTTGCTCTCAAAGGTCAAATGAACATAGAGGTTTTTTCTTGTCCAGCAATGAGAGAGACAGACACACACACAAACATGCAGACACACATGCTCTCTCTCACACACATACTCTTACATGTACACACACTCACTCACTCACTCTTACACACAATCACTCTTACACTCACTCACTCACTCACTCTTACACTCACTCACTCGCTCACTCACACACTCACTCACTCTTACACACACCCTTACATGTACACACACTCACTCACTCTTACACTCACACACTCTTACACACACTCACTCTTTCACTCACTCACTCACTCACTCTTTCGCTCACTCACTCACTCTTTCGCTCACTCACTCACTCACTCACTCACAAACATACCCACTTGACACTCACCGATAACCACATCAAACATTTCACACAAATAATATATTAGTCTCATAATGCATATTAGTCATCTCCATGGTGACATTGTTTTAGCTGTTTCTGACCAAAATCATAAAAGTGCAATACTATGAAATAAAACAATCAAGAAATTGAATCATCTTAATAAATAAAATCTAGCATGCATTCTAGATACCTACCAGTGATAGCTACAGCAGCATGGAAACCATAATTGTAGAGTAGGCAAATGCAATGATAAAATATAAAACCAAAACCAAAGTTAGTGTTAGTGGGAAAAACTATACACTGCCAGTCTCATCTTTCAAGTCGCATTTCAGCGGCCCATATATACCTGTGCACTGATAATCGATTCAGTTTCTGGGGATGATATGATACCTATAACATACAGGAGTCAATCAAAGAGTTGGAGTGTGTATATGAGTCAATGAATTGTGACTTGAGGTATGAGATTGTGATTACTATAGCTGTGACAACAATCTTTGGCTGGTATTCTGAAAGGGAGACTAACTTTAGACCCGGGTTTAAACCAGGGTTAGTCCTACGTGAGTGGACCTTTTTTACTTTCAACATACTCTTAAAAATGTGCTGTAACGGGTGAGAAAATTTCTCATAGATGGGCTGTTCTGGCCCATCCATTAATTGAACTTTTACAGCATTTTGAAAGAAAAAAAATGCACTCTTGTAAGACTAACCCTGGTTTAAGCCTAGGTCTAAGTTAGTCTCCCTTTCAAAATACCAGCCTTTGTGATTTGATCAAACTAATTGACTTGTAGGTCAGGAATTTCAAGTCTTTTGCTACGACCTAAAATGCATCTGCATCATATATCATATACAATTGCTCAGCTTTATAGATACCTTAATGTGTAAAACTTTACAAACAAAATGTCATATATAAACACAGTGTTTGCATTCAAATAAAAGGCTTATATGCAAAGGCAAAAAAATTAGATTTTGATTGTGACCAACTTAAAGACTTATTTTGCTTGACTGCATCTATTTTATGCTTCAGAAAGGATTCTCTATCAATCAATACAACTTCCTTGAACTCCTATGGTTTTGGTAATAAAGTGATCTTTTGGGCACAACCATTTACAAAATACGTTGTAAATCTTTCAAATCTGGATAAGTATTGATTTGGGCAGTGATTCACCCGTTCTCAAAAAATAATCAAAATTTTGTCTCAGTTAAATCAGCCTTTTTCAATTTTTTTATGGCCTAAAGGTGAAACTTGAGGAGTCACACGACCAGATTACATTTCAAAACAGAAACAGAATGGAAGGAAACTGCTTTCCTTTTCTTCGTACAATAAACAATGCCTTTTGTTTCAAACTTTCCTTATTTTGGGCTGTGTTTTCTCTTTTGGATGATGTATTCAACTTTTAGATACATTCACATGTATCTTTCTGTTGGCAAGTTTTGCTTTTCACCCGACACTCGCACGCAAACAGTTACATTTGTTCAGCACATTCCAGTTTACAAAATTTGAAGAAAAAAAAAAATTACTGCAATAGTCATGATTCAGTTGTTATCTTTACTGTCTGTATCACACCCACAGAAAACCCTGGGGATTTACACAATCATCATTTTTACAGTGACACAATATAACACGCATTATGCACCACTGACACCATTGCTAACGCATGAATGCTAAATCAATATACAGTATGTTTTATCAACAGATCTGCACATAGTGTTATTTGAACCTGTAGTGGAGTTGCTAAAATCCATGCATTTGGAATGAGTAGAGCTGATTTGGTGAAATGAAATATTTGGGTATAGGCATGAATGCTTGTTGTTCCAAATAGAAACTTTCACAGGTGGGAATGCTGCTCACCAAACACTTGATGGAATAAATATTTCACAGCTGAACATATTTGTGAATTGACCCGTCTTAAAATCTGTGTAAACATTTTATTCTGTGACAGCCTCGGGTAAAAAAATGATCACAATATCAGGGGAGGGCGGCCAAGAAATCCCAATTTCAGACGTCGCCATTGGTTTAACACGTAAAAGCTAAATCTTGACGAAAAATTCTGAATTTTTTATATGTTGTCAAGGAATATTTTCTTATTCCAAAACCGTTGGAGTTGAAGAATCAACTCCACTGGAAGGGTTATTTCTGATTTAGTTTTGTATTAATAACGAACAAGGACGAGGTTGTATGTAGGTCACGGGAACACCCATGACCGACCCACATCAAAGCACCCAAATTGGTTTGTGGTTTGCACTCCGTATTGCTGTAATTTCTTTTGACATTTTTGGTGAATTGCTATAATGAATGAGGCTTGGCCGCCACCGACTGGTATTTAGCTTAATTTGACTTAACTGAACATTTGGACCAAAACAAATTACCCAAAACTTAAGATTGCTTCAAACGTTCATAGTATATGGTATTTAGCTGCCCAATATGTTTATCCATAAATGAATGCAATCTGGTCTGTGATAAATGAGCAATGACTTGTTTTCTGGAATCTTTGTAAATGTGTCACATTTGCAATGGATCAAAAATAAGAAAAGAATGCTATTTAATTGTTTCATCTCTTGTGCTTGCATAAGAAAACTGTTTTTAATGTGTCTATGTCTATAATCAGAGCCAGAAGGCATTGTCAACATCAATCTCTTTTCAGATGTATTCAGCATCACACACCAGTGTTGTTTCATTTTTTATAGGAGGGAAGTTTTTGGAAAATGTTTAGTAGACCAGCAGAAATTATAGAACTCTCCAAAAGTCCAAAACTTAAATAGTTTATTGTTTTGTTTTATCACAAGGTTGGTCCACGAGTCCAAATAACTTATAACACTTAATTTATCTACAATCATTTGACCAAATCCTATGTTTTTTTTGAAGATAGTGCTACTTTCAGAAATAAAACTAACATTTTAGCCAAATTCATTTTACCTAAATAGCTGAAACATTTTTTTTTTGTTTGGAAGTATGAGGCTTCTTTCAAGAAATTACCTTTAAAATTCTTTGAGAAATGTGAAAGTAAATTTTGCCTGTGTCTGAAAAAATACATCCAGGCATCAAACTCCAAAACACAAATGCACACCTGTACAAAAGGCTCTGCCCACCCCACCCATAAAAAGGTATTCTAGATGTCAAAGGTCTTAACTGGTCTATTCCATACATCCTCACTAACAGTATAACTTTTTAGGACAATTCACAGACACCAATTCTATAAAACAGCTCTAACCATTAACAAGTAATTTGCGTAAGTTCACAAGGTTATTCAAGATTGCATACAGAACCGGTCTGCTTGCAAATTGGGTAATATAGAGTTGTGGTAGGAACTGGGACGACTACTGAGAGGTTCACACTGTCAAACTAGGCAAATTTACTATCAATATCACTTGCAAGATTTCTAATTAAACTTGAAGTAAGCATCTACTAGCCTGCACTGATTCCATATCTACTCTAACACGTGTCTACTGTTTACCTTCTTAACGATCTGTCAAGTTTCTTACTTGGACCTGACGTTAGAGCGGAGTTAAAAATCATTACGGTAAATTTGTTATCACACTTAATACTCATATCACACAAATTTAAGTTTCCACCACCACAGTATATTAATCATGGTTTACATTACAGAATTGGGGGAGATAGACAAGAAAATTTGATGATCTTAATGATATAAGCCTCTTCGACAATCATGTTGTCTGGCAAAATCACTAATGTGATAAGTCTTTATTTAGAGAAATTAAAAGACGATATCTTAATTGGCAGTTTTTCAAATCTTAGAATTTTAAGTCTTCATCTAAGTTCGATAGATTTGTAAGCATCAATTGTTTGTCTACCTTTAGACAATTGCATTTTTGGCTCCAGATCATATACTGTAAAAGTAAAGAATTGTCGCTCGCGTGTATTTTTTCGCGTTTCAGCAATTTTAACATTTTTGCTTGTTTTTAATTCGCTCTTTTTCAGCTACCTACATAGACCTACACCCAAAATACAACATTTTTCGCTGGTTTTTAATTTCGCGTAAGCGCAGAAGCGCGCGAAAAGCGCAAAAATTAATGTAGCGCGAAAATTTCCACTCTTACAGTACTGTATTTATAACCTCTAACAAGGTTAAAGCATGTTGTCCTAGTTGACTTGGTTAGGTGGTCATGTTGTCAAGTAATATAATATATACAAAATGTCTGATATGCATACCACAGAATTAGAAAGTGGGTGGAACAGGATCACAAGTTGTAAATCACTTCACAGCAGTGCATTCATTATCATCAATATTATGGGCATGGACATATCCAGCAGGTGTAGTGATCCATCCCAAATGCAATCAGTTTTTGGGAAATTTTCATCCATAATGTCATGTGTATCACACCAAAATCCTCATTCTTAGACAAGCAAAAACTGATTTTTGCACCTCATTTACCTGCAAAGTGCTGTACACATGCTAGATCTAATATTTCTGTTATTTAAATTTTACGTAGAATATGGGTAAACCGGACTGGAAGTGACGGCTTAAAGTTTTATCAATTTTATATTTTTCTCTTTTTAAGGGGGAGGACGTTATATAGCCTCCATTTTTCTGATTAAAGATAATTAATTTGTATTTTCTAATGTTATTTGATAAAAGATTTCTCACGGAAAAGTACTTCGTTGTTATGAAAAAAGATGCAGAAGATTCCCCTAGTGTTGTTTGTGCAGGTGCACCTGTTTAGATAGATGCACAGGGGAGAAATGGGGAAGCCCCCAAGATGGTAAACTTAGAAACTGAGTCAACTTGTTTAGCTTTAAGATCAAAACATTAACATGATCTGTGGATTCCCCATGAGTTAAAATGTAACTGAGTCACTTCAATATGTAATTTTTTTGTGAAAGTCATAATTTACCGGCTAGTTTATGTTTTATTCATAATATGCTGTGGTGTATACTATTTTTAGGTATTAGGAAATACTAGTTCTGAAATATTGTGTATTATGAAGGAGAACTTGTCCAGAAGATTCGCCAGCACAGTTGGTATCAGGAGCTATACGGTATAGTTATAGCTAGTTTTATCTTCAATAAACATGGGGGGTTACATTTATACTTCACATATGCCAGGATTTATATCTTTTTCAACTCATCCTCCTACTAGACCTACACACAAAATACAACATTTCGCGGGTTTTTCATTTCGCGCTGCTCAGAAGCTGCGCGAAAAGCGCGAAATTAATGTAGGCGTCGAAATTTCCACTCTTACAGTACTGTAAATTTATCAACACTCTAACAGTGTTAAACAAAATTTGGCCTAGTTTTGACTTGTGTCTGTGTCAGAATAGAAATATATACAATTTCTGTATATTTCATACATCAGATGTCCGAAAGTGTGGAAACAGGAATCACAAAGTTGTGTAATCACTTCACATGCAGTGCAATTTCATTATCATCAACTATGTAGGGCATGGACAATATCAGCAGGTGTATTGAGTCCATCCCACATGCACTCTTTTGGGAAATTTTACATCAATAACTGTCATGTGATCACACAAAAATCCTATTCTTAAGACAAGCAAAACTACACTTTGCACTTCATTTTAGCCCTGCACCAGTGCGTACATCAGTGCTAGAATCTTAATATTTCTGTTTACTCTTTATGTTACTTAGGACTAAATTGGTAAACACTGACTGGAAATTGATACGCTTAAGTTTTATCAATTCTATTCCACACCAGTGATAACTATTACTTACCTATAGCCTCCATTTTTCTGATTAAGATCTTATTTGATTTTCTCAATTTAATTTATTTGAGAAAGATTTCTCACGGTAAAAGTACTTTTGTTTATGAAAAAGAGAGCAGGAGATTCCCTAGTTTGTTTGTGCAAGGCTGCACCTGTTACGATATAGATGCACAATTGGGAGAAATGGGATAATTCGCCCAAGGTTACGGTTAGAAACTGAGTCAATGTTTTAGTATGCTTTTAAGACAAAACATGACCATGATCTGTGGATTCCCCATGAGTATATAATGTGAAATATGATGCAATTCAATTGATGTACTTTTTGTGAAATCTGATTTGACCGTGCTAGTTATGGTTTAATTGCATAATAATTGTTAAATACCTATTTTTAGGTATTAGGAAATACTAGTTATGAAATATGTGTAATATGAAGGAGAACTTGACCAAATAATTCCCGCAGCAGCATTGTAATCAGGAGCTATACACTATAGTTATATCTAGTTTTTTTATCTCAATAATGGTAATTGATACTTCACATCGTGCCAGGATTTTATATATTTTCAATTTCCACGTGAGCAGAGTGCTAGGAATATCACTACTGTCCGTCTTGAAGCCGACATGCGCTTGGGAAATCTAAAATAGGATACAATTGTGGACAATAGAAATCGTGGTGATTATCTTGGACTGATAGTACTGGTGAATAAGCTGTGTCGTGCGATGGAAAATCCCTGTCGGTTTGAACTGCGGACAAAATTACCTTTAAGACTCAGAAGATTTTCATGGAATATAGCCAGTTATATTTATGTGAACTTGTGCGCGTGGTCATTTTTGGAGTCTTCCTGTGAGGACATATCATCATTGAACTGCAACCCTTTCTACCCGGAACACTAGTAAGACTCTTAGTATCCTACCTTAAGCTATTGTGTCGTAATCTCTCTCAATATACTCCGTAATCCTTGTTCTTGGACCACTACCCACAACTCATCCCTTGAACAACTAAGAAAACAAATCATTAAATTTGTGTTATATTTTTTATAAAATTCAGACACTTGTGCACAAGGCTCAAAAATTCTAATTATGTGTTTGAGACGTGATTTCTGACCTTTGACGCTAACGAGACGTCATAACACTATAACATGTCTATGCAGTCAGTTTTGCATCATTCGTTATGGAGATCTTGCTCACACACCTGCGCGAGACAACATCCTGTCAACATGCTTTAACAAGTTTAAGATACCACATAAATGGGCACGAGTACATGAAAAAGCTTGTTTCCCAATATGACTCTATCACCTATTAGTTAAATGATTATCTCAAAATATAGCATCTTTCACATATACGCTACAACTCCTTACCAACCACGAAACCGTGGTGGGCGTCCTTACGATACTCATCACAGGAGTATTTGCTGTGGCACCCCCACGCTAGTAGCAGCGCCCTCTATGCTGTGATCGTCAATAAGCTACACGAGCTCCCCTCTAGATCCCACGCATCCGTGGTCTCGTCTCAGCTAACGCATCTCTGTGTTCGTGCGGTAATGGGGGGAGGAATGGGGGCAACCGGCCCTGAGTTCCGGCTGAACTGAAGTGGTGACCGGCGGTTCGTTGCTCAACATGTGGTTATTCCTCTCTGGTTGGATCGATAACTCGGAGGGGAATGTGGGTGATTTACTAAGGGGGGTTGTAACTGGTTGTCTTTGCGGTGTAGAATTGCCGAACGACTGGAGGTCTCGACGACGTGCTGCTCCCTGGTCCGATTGCTGGGACTGCCGCTGGGTAGTGACCGACTGTAATGGGATTGGAAATAAATGCTTGCTCAGTTATATTAAATGGAAATAAATTACAAGACTGCAGTTTAGGAGACTTATTCATGGTTTCTCACAGCAGGCCGACAACATCCTCGCTGAGTATTGTTATGAGTGTCATTGTTCAAATAAGATCTCGTTCTCTTTCAACAACTTGTAGTTAGAGCGTCTGTGGAAATTTGATAATTGTTGCTTGAAAATTCAAAAAATAAAATGTTTAAAAAACTAAAAATAATATGTGCCAAGTTAGGCGTGTTATCTGACTGAACGGTTTCGTGATGGTATAAAGGAACGCATTTTAGACAAGAAAAAGAAGTTCCTACCCGGTCAGTCGCTTTTTACGTGGGAAATGCAAAGTAAATATCCGTCGTTTTTCAAATAGCAGCAGTGCGTGACCGGATGTTTGTGTAATGCGCATGCACAGCGGGACGTGTTCTGGCTGCTGTGATGTTTTCTCTAGCTCTCCCTTGTCTTCACTAGATGTGCACCATTTAGTATGTAACAGTGTGCAATTCCGCTTGATATTTTGTATAGCAGTGATACACCCAAGTAGAGTAATTAGACAACATTGATATAGAGCTGTTGTAGAAACTGGCGAGCTTGATTAAAAAAGACGAAAAATACTATGCTCGTAACCTGTTCTGTCCGTCGCTATTAGGGTGAGATTTACCACTTGCGCGCACAGAGGACTGCTGTTACGTAGGATACCAAGATACGAGCACTAATGTATTTCAGTCTTTACTGTTTGTGAGTTTCCAAGCGGACCTGTAAATTATATATTTAGGAAGGAGTGGGCCTATATACATGTGGGTCTAGGCAGAACATATGACCACGTCTGTGTGTATGTGTTTGTCTGCAGTATATGGATTTCAATTCCTTGCATAAAATTGTAGATGTATCTAGTGAAGTTGAGATAGTTGTTTTATTGTGTATTTTAGGCTTACATTACCTTTTTAGCCGTGTATTCAAGAGGCCTTGGTTTGTGAGACTCATGGTCTGTATAGGGTTTCCTTTACCAACATTCCGATCTGTTGAGATGTTATTTTCACAAACACTGCTCTCTATTTTAATTGCGTCAAGTCCATTACCAATGTTTGCTTCAACAGCACAGTAATGACATGCCTCAATATCAACCCAGCCAAGACCCCTCAATCTGTTTATATTAATAAATACCGAAGATTTCATACATTCTTCTTGCAACTCACGGAACAAATTGCTTCCCTTATGGCTGTTTTGCAGCTATATGAAAACCTCCTAAAAAGGGCACTTTTTAATGCAACACCGCTAATTAGCTGATAATCTGCTTTCGTTCAATACTGCTTTTCATCACAGAATCCTGTATTATCAGTTCACTACTTCTAGACAGCTATAGTGGGATTAGAAAATGACTCGGACAGGAGATACGCACAACTCATGTAAGCGCAACAGGATGCCACGTGGAGTTTCGCGCCTTTCTTTCAATCGGCAAGTTATGGCATCGCGAAAAGAGTGTCCAAATGGTTCCGCCTAAGCTCACACGTCCACTCCGCATGTGTTCAGAATTTGATCCAACAATTATTAACATCCGATTGTAAGTTACTATACTAGTCCCGGCACTAAAGGTGCGGATCTCCCTCCACTGCTTCCCTTCCATCATATCCCACAGTGGAAGGACATGCTTGTATCTCGCGAGGGTGTGCTGATATCTGATGTCCGGTCGACTTGCTATGGAGGGAAAAAACACGATGAGAGGTGTAGGTTTTTATGTCATAATACTTAACTATTAAAATAACTTTTCCAGTATTTGGCTAAATTGAACAATCAGGCATTGCATCCAAAACTAAAAATGCCAAATTTCCAATTTTGTTTGAAACGCATAAAAAGTCTTTCCCTACAATGCACCTGCAACCAAAGTATGACTCCTTCAAAACAAGTGTGATGCAGTGGTGTAACCATTTTTTTCAAAAAGAAAAATTGACAATTTTTAATTCACTATCTTAAAGGATAACAAAACAATTCTGGTCCATGATACCTAACTTGTTGAACGTCAGGATATCCTTTTGTCAAGATGTAAGTGTGAAAACTGGGGCACATTTTCGTGTTACTTTTGGTCAGTAATTTTGGTCCTTACTGAAAAGAGCTTGTGTACAAATATGTATCCTGTTAAAGTGACTGTCACATGTTCTTTAATGGAAGCTTAATGTCTGTCAAATGCGTGAAATTGTTGTACAGTTTTTGGTTCTTTTTAATGCCTAAGCCTACAGTAACTAAGGAAGGTTGGCCTTCAATATATTCAGACATTTGTGTTTTCCCTGCTTTGGAACTGAAGGTTATACAATCATTTGAACATGACAAAACAAATAACAACCTTTAATTTCAAATTTATGCAGGTGCAGACATCAGAAAATATAATGCCTAACCTTTCCCACACAAGCAACAATATTGGAATAAGTTCGGCGATGTCTCTATGCATCGCACCCACATATACTTGAAGTTTAAAGGTTGTATGTGGAGTCATATATGTAGGGAAATATGTATTTTTTTCCTGCCTGGCATAAGAGACATAATGCCCTACTTTCCACACAGCAACGAAAAATGTGGAAAGTTAGGCATAATGTTTTATGCATTCTTGGCTTCCGCAAAAACCGGAAATCTTAAGGTCCTAAAGTAAAGCACGCTTGACGTAATGTATAATAGCCACAAAAGGTGTCACAAGATGTGTATAACAGAGTGTATGAACAAGTTAATAAAATGCAAATGTTAAAGACACTTTCCAAATTTCAAGTTCCATGCGGCTTCAGTGTTTATAGTGCATGCTCTACCCCCAAACGGTAGGCACAGCAATCATTTTTACTAGGGCAAATGTACAAACATATCTGTGTGACGAATTGTGTATTCCTCCCAAATAGTTGTAAAAATTACTATCAAGGAGGAGGCTACACACCAACACAGATGGCAAACAAGAATCACCAAAATCTATCCCACTTCACAGTGTTTGACAGTGCAAACAAGTAGTAAGATTAAAAACTTCATGGGTGATTAAAAGGAATTATATGCATCGACTAAATGAGTACTTACAATCTTTGCAAATTATCTCACACAATGTAACTGCATATGAAAATTAGAGAGAGCATAAAATCACCATTCCCCTTTCCTTCTGTTATCCAGGTACTAAGCGTATCAATGTCTAATTAGAGAAGACTCAGTAGCTGCCACTGCAATGCTTCAAGGAAGGTTTTGTAGCAGGTACGACATGACTACCTTGTAACAAAAATCTCAATTGGAAGCAATGGATTGTGGAAACTACTGATATCTCTGCTTGTCATAATGCCATTATTCCATAAGTGGCACAAGTGATCTGATCTCATTCATGACGTTCTTTCCCAAGTTTGTCGCCCTCTCTTCCGAGCATACTGGATAGAACCATAACAATTTTTCACTAATCAAGTTTTTTTAAGTTGGTTTTCTCACAAAGGAGTCTACCCTCTAATGGGGTTTAAAAACGAGGATTAGTCATCCATTAGTGGACCTTTTTTCTTTTAACATACACGGTAAGGGTAATGTAAGTGTGATAAACCGGTGAGAAAGTTCCTCATATATGGGCTGTTCTGGACCATCCACTGAAATTGTCCTCCCCTATTATACTTTCAAAATGTTGAAAGTAAGAAGGCTCAATTCCTGATGGACTAACCCTGACTTAAACCCAGTGTTTAAAGTTGCGACTCTAATGGGCTGGTAATTCGTGATGGAGTACCAACTTTAGACCCTGGTTTAAATCAGGGTTAGTCCTACTTGAGTGGAATTTTTTTCCTTTCACATCACTGTTAAAGTTAAACGTAACGGGTAAGAATTTCCTCATGGATTGCTAAAGAACGTCGGCCATCCATGAGGAAATTTTCTCACCTGATAAAGCATATGTTAGGTAGGTTGGAAGGAACAAAACGTCACTCGTATATGCGACTAACCCGGTCACCACACCACAGGCTAGACTTTAGTTACGCGTCTTTTCAGAATCCCAGCCTAACTGTTTATCTCACACTCTAGGCTTTGAATTATCTATGACAACCTTTGTGCAGTTGCATGCACCAAATGCTACACTTTGGCACTCTAATATTTTTCCTAGAGCTTCCACACATTTAAACATTATTCTCCCGATCTGGAGCACGGCCCGGTGAAAAAGAAGTACCTTCAATGCTCTGAGAATTCAATGACATTAAGTAAATCGTGGGCGCGGTGATTTTGAAATATATGCCTTGTTGGCATGAGGGGGTGCTGAGCAGAATCGTGTTAATCAAATCTTGCAAACAAACCCAAAGCGAAGTGCTGTACGTTCAATACTTACCATTACCACCCCATCACTGAGACATATTTAACTCGGTTTGTAAAGAAAAAAAATCTGAATCTTAATTTTGTCCCTTAGAGTGTGGGTCATGGTTTTAGTTCTTAGGTAATAGTGGTGATGAAAGGTTCATACCTACAGTTGGATGAGCCGAGTATCAAATGGATTAGGGGTTTGGAGGTGGGTGGTTGAGTGAAGGAACAGGTGAGCAAAGGTCATGGTTTACGGCTTACTTTGGACCACATGGGAGATGGGGTCCTGAAATCTGACAACAAATTGGTGTGACACCAATCAAGAATGAAGTATTTCAACTCCAAGAAAATATTTAAAAAGCTTAAATGCACATAAAACATCTACCTAAATGATCTGTGACATCTAAACATGCAGCAAAATCAATGTTGTAAGTAAGCTCAGGCTACCACAGACTCATATCCCAAGGCACATTACATGGACCTACAGTATGAAAGTGTACAACAGAACTGACCTTATGTAATTGGATATCAATTTATACATACAACATCTTTTCTAAAGTCTGTTCAGTACAAGTTAGAACATGACCTATTTTCATTACGTCTCAACGAAGTTATCATGAAATGCTCTAAATTGAACCATCACTCGTGTGTGTTTAATATTTTGGGTTAAGTTTTAATCCGTCAGTATTGTTTCCCTCAAGGATCCTTTACTACAGATCCTTGAAAGAAAGAGTGAACATCATATAGTACACTGGTGATGCAGGTCACATTAAAATTATCTAGAAATTTGAGACAATGAACCAGGCACTGTTATTAAAAGCCAGCAAGCAAACTTATGCGCCTGTACGGCCAATTTTATAACAGACTGCGCTTGCTCCATGAAAACGAGACTTCGCCTACCGACGACATCATATTAAAAGACGTTGCAATAAATATGTACATATATATCAACACGGTGAGCATGGGTGAAGCCAGGGTCAGACATATGCAAATTGCATGCAAAGTGGGTGGAATTGACACACTTAGATCCGGGATGCGATCTTCGCAATCACTATGAATAGCTATGGGTGGCACCCTTAACTAACAGGTACGGTCACAGATTCACACTTACAGTTGCAATGGAAAAAGCATATCCAAAACAAGACACACAGCCTTCACAACTTAACCAAAGACTTGAGGAGACAGCTGCCAATTGTGTTACGTTGTTTCTGGGCGAAAAAAATAAAACCGACACCATGTTTTAAATCTT
Source organism: Ophioderma brevispina (assembly GCA_023653785.1). Taxonomy (NCBI): domain Eukaryota; kingdom Metazoa; phylum Echinodermata; class Ophiuroidea; order Amphilepidida; family Ophiodermatidae; genus Ophioderma; species Ophioderma brevispina. Next base: position 12,039 of record JAMKCH010077512.1, on the reverse strand, counting down.
TGTTTTATATTACTATGTGGCCACCAGTACGTCAAATATAAACCTGCAGACTGAATTTAAACATCTTAATGGTAATTTCTTTTGAATTTAGAACCTTCAAAGTTGACACTTTTGGATTTTTTTCACTTTTTTATGGTTGCACAATATCAGCCCACTGTGAGCACTGAGTACTGTGCAACTTTGCACAGAAAAGTTTTCAATATTTTTGGGTTTAAGTTTTATTCTCAGGTATGTTCCACAAGGATCCTTTATACAGATCCTGGAAAGAAAAGAGTGTGTGAACATCCTATAGTACACTGATGTATGCAGGTCTTTTGAAAAGTGTCAAGAAATTGAGACCATGAGAGCGGGCTCGTGTTATTAAAAGCCAGGCAAGCAAACATAGGCGACTACGGCCAATTATAACAGAGCTGCGCTTTGATCCATGAAAACGAGACTTCGCCTACCGACGACACATATTAAAGACATTGCAATAAAATATGTACATATCTAAAAAACACGGTGAGCAATGGGTGTAGCAAAGGGGTCAAACATAATGCAAATGCAGGCCAATGGGTGGAGATTGGACAACTTAGATCCGGATTGGATCGTTGTCATGACTATGAATAGCTAGGGTGGCACACATTGATAACAGGTAACAGATACAAACTTTAAAGTTTGAGATGAAAATGCATATACTAAACAATGACACAGCATTCAAAGACTTTACCAAAGACTTGTAGGAGGACAGTTCCATGTCTTCAGTGTTTGTGAACTCATGAACCAGTTTTTAAGTTACTTTGTGATTTTTGACTTTGTGGCCTATAGTTATCGGTCAAATATAACCGTCAGACTGAATTTACAGCGTAATGTAAATTTCTTTTGAATCAATTAGAAAATCAATTAAGTTGACATATTTTTGGTTTGGATTTTCACTGTTGTGGCACAGTATAAGCCCAAATGTGAGGATCTGCAACCAGGGGCAGGCCAGGGGTTGGTGGAGGGGCCGCCTCCATGAGCATTTTCAAAATTAGGAAAAACAGGGATTTGCCGCAAAATATTAGGGGTGTTAAACCAAAATGACTTTCATTTTGTAACTGTTTCGCCCCCCTATGATGTTTCGCCCCTCCTATGATTTTACATGGCGCCGCCCCTCTGTCAACTGTTACATTTAGAAAACAGAAATTGATTTTGACAGAAAAAAACGATAGGGGGGGAATCTTAAATTCCTTGTTGACTTTGGCTGTAGGCAATTAAGGTCAATGGTATTGATACTGGACTTAAAATACAATGAGGGGACTATCACACAATACAGAAATAGGTCAATTTTCATCTGAGGTCATTGGGGATGTCCTCATTTATGTTTTTAACTTTGGCTATGACCATTCAAAGTCAACAACATATGGCTGTTTGATTAATATGGAGTTCACTGCATTTTAAAAAAGACTGTCATTAATATCAAGCACGGCAAGCTCAAATGAAATCGGCCTAATATATAATGGAGAAGTCCTCAATTCAGTTTTGACTTTTGGCTATGATCATTTCACCAAGTCAACCCTTTGATATTTGACAATTTAATTGAGGACAGTCAGACTTGGTAACACAAAGGTGTTAGTGTCATTTTCAATGCCATGCTGCAATCACGATACAAAGTAAAATCACAATTATACCCGATACATTCAGGATAAAAAAATCAGCAAATAAACATCAGCAATAAAAAACCATGTTACTTTTAGGGAATTTGACAAAAAATTTGGTTATATTATGTTAATATTTTTCAGGTGGAACTTAAGTTAAAATTCTAAAAACAGTAGAAAACCCTATAGAAACCCTTTCACGTTTTCGTATTATATTTGTTTTATTAAAAAATTTAGTACATATAATGGTTTGAAAATCAAGGAAAACTTGATTTAATCAGCAATCCCTGAAAGATGTGAGTTGACAAAGCACACAACCCATACCTATGATCAGGCAGTGCTTGGGGGAGGGCGGGAGGGGGAATGGCCAGAAAAACAAAAATTGTTGGGAGGGCAAGATAGGGTTGTGTCATTTGGGCTCAACGGTAAAAACCTTTTTAAAACACTGCTCACCATCAAAATACTCAGACTTATTAGATTGAAGTTGCCTATCAAACAGCTGTCCAAACAATTAGCTGTTGACCCCAGCAAATTGATTTTTTATTTTTAGAACATTTTAATCAGTCCTGACAATTTTTGACCACTGATAATAAGTAGGGGATACGCTATTTATCTCTGCATAAATCAAGAAAAATCCATTGCAGGAATCTTGCCAAATAGGCGTATTAAAGGTCATGATTTGTATGTCATAGTGCCCTCTGGCGGCCCATCTCAATTATAGAAATAGGTGTAACTAGATTTTTAAGGTAACTTAATTTCCCTGCAATTAAATTTCATAAGATTTACACAGGATGTAGTTGGTGAGAATCTAAATAATCCAAATCAGTGTCAAAGTATGTCGCTGTGATAATTTTTGTCGTATGGGGTTTTGTCATCACCAAATGGACTCTCAAACAGGTGTGCAAAGAGCAAGAGTCTAGCCTAAATAACAAATACACATATAGAATAAGATTTCTTAGCAGCCTCCTGGCTGTGTGATTGTAGTAATTTAAAAGTTCATAGTTTACAGAAAATTTAAACGGGGCCATGAGCATGCTCTACTCGATAAATATACGGGCTGCCGGTGTGTTGTAATGGTGCGTGCTATCCCTCATGCATGCAACAACCTCAACCGAGGCATAGCAAAATAGGAGTGGTGAAAAATTCTCCACAGCAAAGGTTAACCTATATATCTGATTTTAGTGTCATTGCTTTGGGAATGTTTTAGAACTTGATGACTGTCGTCGGGTCATAAGTCAGAGAGTCTGAGAGCTTTAAAATGTAGCAGTAATTGTACAGGGGGATGTCTGCATACTTATGTTATTCTGTAAGTCTGCATAGCCAATTCCACAATTTCACTACCAAAGACCCAAAATTGGCTATTTTCGGCCAATTTGCATTAAGATTTGTGGTATGAAAGATGATACCATACCAAACAAAACCCTTCTCAATTTAGAGAATAACGTATATTTTTGGGGAACCGGTACTCTCTTTACGACGAATTGACCCAAGGCGATACCATATTTTAATGTGGAAGAACTAGGTCCGGAGCGAGTTCTTCCACCCAAAATATGTTGTCGCCGGTGCAATTCGTCGTAAAGAAGTACCGGGTTCCCAAAAGCATACCTTTATTCTCATTCTTAAACAGCTTTATCATTTAAGATAATCTTTAACTAATTTCGCGATGTTTTACGCTTTTATACAACAAAAGGCCTGCCACCCCCCATGTGACACAATCGACAACCCGTTGAACGCCAACGATCATCGCACGAGACGCAACGTTGGCAGGCGCGCGCGAACGTAGCAAAACGCAGTATACCACGAGCGCTTCACCTAAAATAACTTCAATACGAAGCGCGTACTACCTGGGTCAAGGTTCAATTATCGAATTGACCCCAGGCATCAGCCCATGAAATTGCTTACATTTTCACAGCTGTTTAAGAATTACCATGTATGCACTTTTCAATTGAGCTTTCTAATGAATCTGAAATTTGCATGTTTCTAAATGAACACACTGAACTCTTGAGGGGTTCAGAATAGTGGGAGGCCATTTAAAAGTACATGTGCTAAAACCCAAAACTTTGGGTCAGGATAGATAGGCACAAACAAGGATAGTATTCTGCAGATATTGTTTGAAGTTGTAGTACGCAACAGCACTCAGTATGGAGCTTTGTTCATGGTGCTCTATCAGTTAAAAGGGCATTTCCTTATCCACAACAGCCCTTGTATCAGACTTAAACAGTAAAAAAAGCGCTGGCCTGACTTATTGGTGTGTGCCTAATCTTAAGTGCAAATTTTGATTTATTCGGAAGAAATTTGTCATTCATTGTTTTTTCTGTCTGGAGCGTCTAGAAATTCATCACACTTTGGGGCACTGTGATACGAACGTGCACATACTTTAGTTTAGCCTTTAGGGGTTGCACCAATCAAACAAGTTTCAACTTTTGGTTAGCATAATTAAGGTCCTATTGGCGCAACACCAAGCCTTTATCACTGTTAATCAGGCATCATCGGTTAAATGTTCAACACTGGGACCTAATCATGATGATCACTGCAATGCAATCAGAAAATGTGGTTTTCCTTTCTTCTAACATCCTGCTTATTTCACATGTTAACCCTTGCATGTGGGCCATACACCAATTGTGTGTTCCCAATTAAACCAACCCTACAAACAGTACCAAGTTTGATTCCATTCAGGAAGCTTATTCAGATTAGAGTGATCAAAAAAAAAAGCATTGGCGTCACATACTTGATACTTTGTAAATCATATAAGCTATATACTTAAATTGTTTCTCCTTTGAATGGTCCCAAGTGATTTCTGATGATTGAGAGACTTAGTCGAAGTGTAATAAACCTACAAGTTTAATACTAGCATGAAGTTACCAAGGCCCTCCTTTGGGATTTTTGTCTGCTAAAGGGGAGGCTGAAATAGGCCAATTATTAATTGTCATGAATGCCACTAATAAAGAATAACTTTGGTTATTATTCCCTGTGTGGAAGTTCCATACTTTTGACTTAGTGGTCAGGAGGAGGAATGCCTAGAATAGAGATAACAGTGCTATGCACAAGTATGACTTCTTCTTTAAAAAAACAACTTGGCAAGTCCGGGAATAGCACTATTCCCTTTTGTTTGCAATGTCCTTGAAAAATGCACCTGTAATAAGTTGTTTAATTGTGGATATCACTCGCCTAACCTTGACATTGTCCCACTGGTTTTTGTTCAATTTTCTGAAAAAGCTTTTGTTTCTGGAATGCAGAATTAACGGATGTTGTACATAATTCTTCCAAGGAATCATAAACTTCCCATGAATATTTCAATTTACAAACGTCAAATTATGGTCCAAGTCTATTTTAAGTTGATGGGCACTTATTTTACAGAGACGCAAACTGTGGTCTAAATTTCTGATAAGATAGAGTTTTATGATCCCCACCCCACCCCCATCTTAGTTTGTTTGATATGGATGATCGTTCCCGCCCAAAACCCCAGTTGCCACAATTATCTCAATCCTTTTGATATAAGCTTAAAAACATGATTTTTGAAGCCCATAGAGATTGTTTAAATTAAATATGGGAACCCAAAAATGGAGCACATGTTCAATCACAATATCCAAACCAAACAAAAAAAATCTTTTTATCAATCACTAAGATTCACAAGGTAAATTTCTTCAGACCCCACAATATTGAGCAATTCTGGGGTTCTGGAGACGGGCTATACAATCGTGCCATGGACCGTTTATACTACCAATAGGTGGAATTAATCAGTGTAAAAATGTCACTTTTACATAAGTACAAGCTTATCAGTTTCATGACCCGATTGCAATTTTAGCCTACAATTACATGCTGACTGAATAAGCCTAAGCTGCCTTGACCTTAAAAATTTACAGCACTTGTAAGAATAGTGATTTTAGGTCTTAGCCTATTGAATTCTACCAGGGGGTTCAAATTGCCATCTTTCTTTGCCAGGTTAAGTATCAATGCAATGCATAAGTATCAATGCAATGCAGGTTAAGTATCAATGCAATGCATAAGTATCAATGCAATGCATAAGTATCAATGCAATGCAGGTTAAGTATCAATGCAATGCATAAGTATCAATGCAATGCATAAGTATCAATGCAATGCAGGTTAAGTATCAATGCAATGCATAAGTATCAATGCAATGCAGGTTAAGTATCAATGCAATGCAGGTTAAGTATCAATGCAATGCAGGTTAAGTATCAATGCAATGCAGGTTAAGTATCAATGCAATGCATAAGTATCAATGCAATGCAGGTTAAGTATCAATGCAATGCATAAGTATCAATGCAATGCATAAGTATCAATGCAATGCATAAGTATCAATGCAATGCAGGTTAAGTATCAATGCAATGCAGGTTAAGTATCAATGCAATGCAGGTTAAGTATCAATGCAATGCATAAGTATCAATGCAATGCATAAGTATCAATGCAATGCAGGTTAAGTATCAATGCAATGCATAAGTATCAATGCAATGCATAAGTATCAATGCAATGCATAAGTATCAATGCAATGCAGGTTAAGTATCAATGCAATGCAGGTTAAGTATCAATGCAATGCAGGTTAAGTATCAATGCAATGCAGGTTAAGTATCAATGCAATGCATAAGTATCAATGCAATGCATAAGTATCAATGCAATGCAGGTTAAGTATCAATGCAATGCAGGTTAAGTATCAATGCAATGCATAAGTATCAATGCAATGCAGGTTAAGTATCAATGCAATGCAGGTTAAGTATCAATGCAATGCAGGTTAAGTATCAATGCAATGCAGGTTAAGTATCAATGCAATGCATAAGTATCAATGCAATGCAGGTTAAGTATCAATGCAATGCAGGTCAAAGGTCACTTTCCAACATGCAAGACATGCAAAAAGTAACTACCTACCCATGCCAACTGCAAGAGTTCACCAACATTAATAGATGAACACCAGTATACCAAAGCAGGAGATGATAAAAGCCACAGGCACAGAAGGTCAAAGTTCAAAGTTAAAGGTCAAAATCCTTCAAAAATAAATTTCAAGTGTTTATATTTGCTCACTAGTGTTAAACAAAAGAAAAAAATAATGGTTATGAAATATGGTGACTTGAACAGGAACACATAACATACCACATTCACACAACATACCCCTAAGGTTAACTGAACTGGATCAATTATGAAAAATGGCTGCAACTTCTGAACAGGGCTACATTAGGTCTGTTAAATTGCGATTCATGTACAATGTATGGTAGCAAATACACACTAAGTTGTACTGTAAATTGTAGCTGCAGTTATCTATGGATTGTTTAAAAGCAGATGACTTTTGATCATGAAGGATACACATGTTAATTGGTTAGGTTTAAGATTGTTATTTATACAGGAATTTCTTCTCTGAATAAAGTTATCGTAAGATTCTTTGCATCAGACAAAAGTGGCAATCGATTTATTGAATTTCTGCCAAGAATTCAAATTCAGTAACCTTTGTAAGAACAACATATTAAAACCCCTTATGAAATATTTTACTGACTAAAATTATGATACACCATATTCTAGTGAGTTTCCATCACCAACAAGGCTTGGGTTATCCCGAGAAATCCTTAAGTACTGGGATTCCCAAAATTGTAGACACTTGATTTGTGATTGGGGCTATCCCCAACTTGTCTTCACTTGATATGTGCACTGGAGTTATTCCCAAACTTTTTTGTACTTGACTTTGACTAAAACTGCAAACATCCAATCTCCAAATTAACTTTTGGATCAAGTATTTAATTTTATATGATGCAAGTCATTCCAACTGGGTGAAACCCAGCTGTTTCTGGACTGCATTCACCACCCATATTCAAAATGTGGCTTAAAATCGTTGTACAACCTGAAAATTGGGAGTTTAACAGGCTTGGTTTGATTCGAGATCAAGGCACAAGTCAAATTTAACTTATTCAATGTAACAATGGCACTTGGAGAATAAAGGTATGATTTTGGGAACTGGTTTCAATTCGTCGTAAAGAGTACCGGTTCCCAAAATCATACCTTTATTCTCATTCTTAAACAGCTTTATCATTTAAGGTCATCTTTAACCCAATTTCGCGATACTTTACGTTTTAAATACAACAAGAAAGGACTGCCACCACCCAGTGACTACAATCTAACAACCCATTGAACGCAACGATCATACGCAACGAGACGCAACGTTGGCAGGCGCGCGCGAATGCAGCAAAATGCGGTATGACGCGAGCGCTTCAACCTAAAAATAACATCAATACGCAGCGCGTACTACCTGGGTTCAATTGTTGAATTGAACCCGGGCATCAGCCAATGAAATTGCTTACATTTTCACAGCTTAAGAATTAAAGACACTATCAGTGATCCACCCGAAAGAGTCAAAGTTCAAAGGTTACAACACATAATGGTTGAGGGTTATCGGAAAGATTGACAAAAGGTGAGCAAGAGAGAACATGAAATACAAAAATAATGGTTATGAAATATGTGACTTGAAGCAGGACACATACAATACACACATTACACCCATAAGGTAAATGACTGGATCAATATATGAAAAATGGCTGCAACTTCTGAACAGGGCTACAATTAGGTCTGTTAAATTGCGATTCATGTACAATGTATGGTAGCAAATACACACTAAGTTGTACTGTAAATTGTAGCTGCAGTTATCTATGGATTGTTTAAAAGCAGATGACTTTTGATCATGAAGGATACACATGTTAATTGGTTAGGTTTAAGATTGTTATTTATACAGGAATTTCTTCTCTGAATAAAGTTATCGTAAGATTCTTTGCATCAGACAAAAGTGGCAATCGATTTATTGAATTTCTGCAAAGAATTCAAATTCAGTAACCTTTGTAAGAACAACATATTAAAACCCCTTATGAAATATTTTACTGACTAAAATTATGATACACCATATTCTAGTGAGTTTCCATCACCAACAAGGCTTGGGTATCCAGAGAAATCCTTAAGTACTGGGATTTCCCAAAATTGTCTACACTTGATTTGTGATTGGGGCTATCCCCAACTTGTCTTCACTTGATGTGCACTGGAGTTATTCCCAAACTTTTTTGTACTTGACTTTGACTAAAACTGCAAACATCCAATCTCCAAATTAACTTTTGGATCAAGTATTTAATTTTATATGATGCAAGTCATTCCAACTGGGTGAAACCCAGCTGTTTCTGGACTGCTTTCACCACCAATATTCAAAATATGGCTTCAAATTGTTGTATACATGAAAATTAGGAGTTTAACAGGCTTCAGGCTTGGTTTGATTCAAGATCAAAGAATAGGTTTGATTCAAGATCAAAGAATAAGTCAAACGAATATGTTAATGTTATACAAGTGCTATTGTAGACAATTGCCCCCTCCCAAATCGAGGATGGTTGGGAAGTGCTCAAGTGTCAATGCCCCAAATTCATTTTAAAGCTTAAAATTAAAACCAAATGATGAAGCCAATATCACACGAGGATGGTTGGGGAGATTCTCAAGGTACTGAGGAACTATCTGGATACCAAACCTTTCATTTGCAATATAACTGGTTATATTTTAAGACACCAATTTTTTTCAAAAATCTATAAAATATAGTGACAATATGTAAATCCGTGTAATTTGTAATGATCCAAATTCAATTCAACACACTATAGTCAAGGCATTGCAAGTCACTTGACAGTCACAAGTTAGCATAACCAGGGTTTATCACTTTTCTTTTTTCCCCCATTTTACCTTTTCATTAAATGTATAATCAAATTGTGTGCTACGAACGAGTGGATTCTTGGTAGGCAAGAACCACGCTTTCTAAAAGAGGTCATGACATGGTATCATGAGAGGTGAAAGAAACAGAGGTTGTAATAAACAAAAAATTCAAGAGAAAAGTGATCCATGTTTTGTTAACACTTTCCCATAGGGCAACTTCTCCACTGGGTTTCCAGTATAAATGAGCAAAAATAGAAAGTAGATCTATCTGAAATGTTACTGACATTACCCATGGTTAATTTGGAATCGCCTCGGTGTGCTTTTGATGCCGATTCTAGGTACGGTAATGAAAGTGTACTATTTTTGGCATATTTTTTCGATAATTTGGTGGCAGATCTCAGCCTTTTGGGATTGCTGACGTCGTCTGCCGTGCCGCAGGGTAAGAATTAACACACTTTCCCTGACACAGAGCACAGTCTGAATTCAATGTGATTAATGACTGGGGATAATGAGATTTCCATCAAGTATGTTTCAAGATTTATTAGCCTCAGCCTACATATTATCATTTCTTAATGGTGAGGAAAGATCTAATGTCATGCAATGGAGTCTCCAAAGTTTACTGTAGTTTTGCAGAAGTTTCTGGTGTTTATATATTATCAGTGATTTTACAAAGAATTCTAATCCTGTCCAAATTTGCTATCCCACATGAAACTGACCACCCTTGTGTTGGATAAAATCTTTCACAGTGGGAGTATGTATTTTGAATGGAATATCCTAATGGATACCTTCATTTGATGTATGCACCCCCTCTGGAAGCCTCTTGATAAGGCCCTCCACAGGGTGGATATATTCAAAATAGAATGGCCTTCTGTGTAATTCCAGTTGAAATACACACCACCTCTGGAAAATTTAGGTTGAGTCTAGCACAAGTGGAGTAGGATTTCATATGGAATAGCTCAATTTTTTTAAAAATTAAAAGAATAACCAAAAGAAATTAAGACATGTTGTTTATTTGAACAACAAATTTAAAAAAAATTTTAAAATAATTATTTTGAATTTTCTTTAGTGGTGAGGCCCCTTAAATCAAGTTCTCATGGGGCTAGTAGAATTATTCTAGTTCAGTAAGTAGTCCTATTGCTATGCTTTAATTTACTTTTTATCCCAATATTCTACGATTAATCGTTTTTTAGAAATCCTGCGCGCAGCGAAGACATATCGTTAAAATTTACTTCTGAGATATCGCCAATTTTGTCTAGAAACACTGTTTTTTAAATTTTATTATATTTTAGAAATGCTATTTTAAAAATATTATCAATTACAAACTAAGCACTTGAATTATCATTAATAATTGTGAAAATTAGAGGTCAAAATCTTAATTACTTTTTGAGATATAAATTTTTAAAGCTTAAAAATTTAAATATCGCAGCTTGAGGAAACAATAAAATACATAAGAAATATCATGAGGAATTTCAGGTCCCGAGGCGACATTTTCAACCATAACTTTTGAACGGAAGCTCCGATTGTTACCAAACAAAAAGCAAAAGAAAGGTAATTTTTTCCTCATCTTAAATTTTAAATATTCATTTTTAGCCCCTCCAACCCCATATTCCCCTTAATTGCATGATACCAAGAATTACTTGTGATCATAAATGCTACCCAAACTACCAATGGAGTCATTTTCTATGAATATGTATATACACCATGTACAGTTAACTAAACCATGCCAAGAGAGTTGAAGATATTTATATGGAAGCTTGTAAGTTTGTAATATACAGTGTGTCCGATTCAAAAATGCACCTTGATTTCCCGTCTCTGCATTTGTTTCCCAGCTTGGATTTGTTTTCAAATCAATGAACTAGTTTTACAGTTTATCTTCTTTCTTCAGCAAAAGTTTATAAATTAAAGCTAGGTGTGACTAACTATACTTTGTCTCATCTAAAGTTGAAGGTGACGTAATTATGCGTCTTTGCATTACCACTAGCGTCTCGATCGTGCCGCCTTTATTCGCGTGCGTATCATGCTCGGATTCCAAGCATAACGCGCGCGATTCATGGGTGCGCAACATAAAAGTCGCAGTGACGTCACCTTCAACTTAAGATGAAACAAACTATAGAATTAGTGTTGTAATAGACCCTATTCAAATGAACATCAAATGTTCATAGCAAAATATGACGCAAGAGTCTTTATACACTTGTGTACATTCTCAAGTGCTTACCACCAGTAATGTACATCACACAAAGGCGAAATTAGTGTAAAGTGCTTTGCCCAACAATTGTTTGTGATGATTCATTTTTAAATACTGGATGCTTATTAGAGATTAACCGATTTTTGTATCAGATCGGACATCGGATTGGGGGCGATTTTGCAAAAATCTGCAAAAATCGATCGGCAAAAAGAGGGTGGAGCATGCTAGTTTCTCGGCCGAGTGTATTGAATGAAAGAAAGGAGCAAAGTAGATGAGTACTTTACCAGTTTTTAAGTAGAAACAGGAGACAAGCGTTGCTCAAAAAGTTAACCTTATCTTCTGAAATTCCTCATTGGAACTTGTAGCAAATGTGGATCACACAGTTTTATTAATTATAATCATCATCGCCAATTCCCAACTTTAAAAATTTGAACCCAGTGCAATCTTTAATATGTGGGGCAAACTGTCGTATCGGATCAGTGGATCAGCCGATACAAAAAATATCGGCCATCGGATCGGCAGAGGAAACCCTAGATCAGTTAATCTCCAATTTGCTTATCGGTG